>JAQGAE010005403.1:0-11290 GCA_034696685.1 Julus scandinavius
TTAAATTTAAGAAGTATCTTAACTTAAGATGGTAGTTACCACTTTAATACATTTAAAACGTCTAAATTTAAGACTCTAATTTTACATTGTGTGTGGGTCCCAGCCAATAAGGACAGGCCTTGTCACCAATGATTGACCATAACCTGGGACCCTAAGGCGAGAAGGGTAGCCTGGTGTGTTGCAGGAAAGCCTGCCATATTGGCTACCTCATGGATGAGGTGTATGTGGTGCCGCATGGTCTTGAGGCCGGCCTATTGGGAACATGTGGAGGAGGCCCACGTGGACCTATGGCCTATTGAAGCCACGTGCTATGGTGGCCGCCACAGATGAATGCATTCGCAACGACTTTTTGTGGCTATAGGGGTTACTCAAACAGACCCCAAAGTCTCGCACATGCCTGCAGTTTATCAATTAATTTTTGGCCGTAGTACATGTGCTGACCCTGTTTTTAAAATGACGCATTTGTTTAATTGGCTGGGCATACTACAGTGGGGCTTGTAGAAGTGCTGAAAATGAAAGGGAGGTTTTAACTGCAAGTTACTCTCGCAGTCCAACTTGCAGGCCTGTGCAAACTGCATTTGTGCACATAATTTCTTAAGGGGTTTTACAACCCTATCCCTTTCAATGGGAAAATTTGCAAAGACACTTACAGTCAAACAAAGAAAGATTAAATAATAAAAAATTGGTTAAGATAGCTTTATAAATCAGCAAGGTACTGATCGTGTCATTTTTCACGTTAAAATAGAAGATTTTTTAAAATTAAATTATTATTTGAATTTTTGCACTCACAACTTGCCTATCTCATGCTGCCACCTGCTGGCAGCATGTGCAAAATAACAGACATTTTTTCAAACTTGTATATTAATTTTTTAAAAATCTACCATTTCAAAGTGAAAAACAACAATACGGCCCTTGCTGATCTATCAAGCCACTCCAAACAATTCTCACCCCGACCCAAACCTCCCTCATTCGATCAACAAAGAGTATATTTGCAAGCCCGACCCTTTGAAAAATCACCATCTTTGAGCCGAATGCAGATACATTCCACTTCTTATACACAAAGTAAAATTATTATAATTTCCGCCAACTTCTCTTCCTCGGAGTTTCTCCCTACCATTTGTGAACTAGTTCTAATGGTCTGAATATGTAAACAAATTATTTGAAACATTTTCACTGTTTTAAATTTAGGCTGGACGAAGTATCAAGTGTTGATGATACTACTACATTTCCGGGAAAGCGTCAAGTAATGGCATTTCTCTCATGGTTGGATTACTGCGATCGAATCGTGCTTGAGTCGAACCCAATTGTTGGCCGAGCACTCTCCAGGGCTATATATTGCTACTTTTTAAAAGGAACGTTGGAGCCTCAGTTCTGTCAAATGTAAGTTTATATGTTTGCAAAATTTCAGTTTTCATTTATCTGTTTTCTGACATTTTTTTCTATGCATGTTGTCTTTCTACTCAGTTCAGAGAACACAACAATTTCAATAACAGCTTGGTTGATAAAATGCCTTCGGCATGTCTCGTCAGAGATGCTATTGCAAGGTAAGCCAAAATAGCCATCTAATTTATTGCAAGTGCATAATTTTAATGTATATAATGAAGAATTATATGTGTGTGACTGCATTTGTGGCAAAGTCTCACGTCCTGAAAGAAGAATTGGTTCGGAACAAATAGATATGGACAATGAGCGTTTAGCAAACCGAAAAGCCGTAGTTCACATTTGAAACTGTGTTATGACTGCCCGTAACATTTCAGGCTTCCTTTATATACAGTGGCGGCTCGTAGAAAAAAATAAGTGGGGGTGCTGCAGAGTAATGCTGTGAAGAACGCCAATCGTCACTGAGGGCGTGACAGGGCTCTCTCTTCCTCGATCGCAACCTGGCGTGCAGCTTCCTATGTGCGCATGCGCACAACACTCAAACACCGCGCAGCTGGAGCTGTGAAACGCACATTTGCATACAATTTTTTTAAACTCTTTTTCATTAATTGGGGATGGCTAAATAGTTAATTAAATATCTGTCATACCCATTCATAACAAAGTTCCCCGAGTCTGGATACTATTGGTACGAGGTTAGCTCTTGTAATGCGCGTGCTTGGGTTCGCTCCCTGGCAAACTACATCGTATATTTTTCAAGGCACAAGCGCCAATAGAGCAAGTACGGGTTTTGAAACCTCCACCGTGCGCCATTTGCTCACAAACAACAGGTGCACAAATGTGGGTGCGTAACACCCTTAAACTATAAAGCTCACAATGATAAAACTAGGCGCCATATGTATTCATCATTCCAATCATTGCTAACGACAGTTTAGGCCCATTGGACGTGGCTCTTAAAAGTGAACAGTAGCCCGTGTAATGCACGTGCTTGGGTTCGCTCCCTGGCAAACTATATCGTCCCAGGAACAGGAATTTTAAAGTGGCCTTACTGTATCATGCAGTAGGGGCTTTGCGATGGTAATCCTTTATTAATTCTCCTCCTTGTCGGCCTGGGACTCATATCATGGCCAGAGAGGGTGTTCTTCTCTGCCCCGTATCTGCTTTTCCCTAGCTCCGTCCCCCAGCGCCGCCCAACTGCAGATTGCCTACCGCATCCAGCTCTTCAATAACTGCCTCGAGGGTGGAGACGTACCGACGGACCACAAGGGGAAGGGGAAGTCCAAAACAGATTTGGGGAACTATCGCCCAGTAGAAATTAGTAGCTGCTGTATAAAGTATATGTGGGGCTCCTTTGCAATAGATTGCAAGCAGAGTTAGAATCGGGGTAGAGGCTCAGAATAGGTTTATAAAAGGCAGGAGAGGATCAGATACATTGTTTGTTATCACACAGCTGATGCAATTAGCATTTTGGAAGGGTAACCGCCTTTAATAGCATTTCTGGATATCAAAGGGGCATTTGACAATGTTAATAGAGGTAGACTGTGGGGACTACTAAGAGAATATGGGATCTCTAGCAGCTTAGTGAACGCTATTTAGGCCCTATATGTAGACACTAAATATATTATTAGCTGGGAAGGAATCGGGACAAAAGGGATTCATGTTAATAAAGGGGCCAGGCAGGGGTGGTGACCATCACCATTGTTATTTTTGGTTTACATAAACAAACTTGGAATTCGACTACGGGACTCTGGTTTGGGTTATAAAATAGGGGCAAATAAGCTACCGGGGTTGCTGCTCTGTAATGACCTAAGACTGATATCAGAGAATGTTGTGGAATTGCTGGACATCAGTGGGAAGTATGGCAGGGACTTTGCTATGGAATTTGGCAAGGACAAATCAGGGATCATGTTCATTAACAGTGAGGGTGCCTTGGTAAATGAGGAATTGTCCATAAATGGTTGCCAGATCCCAGTGGTAACAAAATATGAATATCTCGGTGTTCTATGTAACTATAGAAAGTATATGCCACTGATGGAGGGCAAATATTTGCGTGAAAGCACGGCATATGGGTGGATTATTACGCATGCTAGCTATCCTTTCAATCATACGCAAAATATGATATTATCCGAGGAGTTTAGAAGTGTGTGGGGTGCCGGCAGTGACATGGTAGTGACGTCCTGTGTCTGGAATATCAAATACTGGTGGAGCTAGAGTGCATGCAAAAAAAACCGGCGAGTGTGGAATTAAGAGCAAATATATATACAGCCGTGAAGGCCCTACATGATGACATGAGATGGTCAGGTTTTGTGGCACGGGAGATGGTAAGCAAACTCCAATACCTATGACGATTGTGGACACTAGGGAAGGAACAACCAGCTTGACAGGTTTATGAATTGATTAGGGGACGCGGATGGAATACACAGTGGTTTCGGAATGTAACACACCTTGATGCACAACTAGGGATTGAGGTATTCAATAAAGGGAGGTGGGGGGAAACGGAAAACTGGGTTAAAAACAAGGTAAACAAGTGGGAACACGATAAATGGAGGGCAGGGATGACAGGTAACAACACACTAGAAGTATAGAAACGGAAGGAAAAAATAGGTTGAGAAAGGCTATATGAAAATTCATTGGAGAGTTCGCTGCTGTTCAAAGCTAGAGCAGGATCCTTGGAGACCAATACAAGGGTGTCCAAATTTCAGCTAGTGGAAGCAGATTGCAAGTTGTGTGGGGATGGAGTGGAGGATGTTAGGCATGTACTTTGCACAAGTCAGGCCCTGACAGATTATCGTGAGGGGATGGAGAATGCAACAGTAGAGGAGTGGCTCGATTTTGAGGGGAATGATGATCATAAGTAACATGCCACGAATACAGCAAAGTGCTTACTTGGGAAGTGGCATATGCTGAAAAGCCAGTGGAATGATGGGTTGGAGCAGGGTGTAGTGTATATGTATGTATGTATGTCAAAAACACCGTAGCATCCTAATGAGTGCCTAAAGGGTATGCTACACGTCATGTAGTCATAGTCATGCGCTGTATGCATCAATGTCTTCACATATATACAGTATTGGCCAAGACATTTGCAATTAGGTGACAAAATTGATAAAGTGGAGAAAAAAATCCAAGAACAAAGCATTAGGCCCTTCGAAGGACCACCACCTTGCCGTGGTGAGGCTTGTACACCAGATTGTGCCCAGATTCACGAGTCACCTGTCTGGTCCAATGCAAGTGTTTCTGCAGACCTGTCTGCAAGACTGTGCTCTTAACTATTTGCTTAAGGTTGGGGATCTGGGCAACCCCTTCCCTTTTCTGGCCTCCTGGGGAAGGCTACCCCGGGTAGCAAAAAACCAGGCTGTGTGCCCGCCCCGAGGGCAGCATTCCGGCCTCAGTAGGCTACTGACTGGTCCGCACCCGTTTCTGGCTGGAGCTGGTTTGGATAGGTCTGAAAGTGGGGTGTAAAACTAGCTCGCTGAATCAAAAAAACAAAACCAATGGAGGTCCTCGGAAAGCGACCCCGCCCATTCTCAGATTGACTCAACCAGCCCTAGCTCCGGAGCTGCTCCTGCTTCTCCCTGTCTGGGGTCCCCTTCACTAAAGTTTCCAGTGGTGAAGCGCAATGATGGTGAGTCATTTGCAAAAGTGTCGCCCATTCCATTTATAAGAATGTATCAGGCTTCTTGGGCACCGCAGACCTTGGTGTCAGCAAGCTGCGAGATAGCACTCTCCTTATAGAGACGCATGCCCCATCCCAGGCCACTAAGCTCCTCAACATCATGTTTGTTGCCTCTTTTCCTGTCACAGCTGAGGCTCACAAGTCCCTCAACAGCGCCAAAGAGGTTGTCAGCTCGCCCGACCTGCTCCATTCCACCTTGGAGGAGCTTGCTGACTTCTTGTCGACTCAGCTGGTGACCAACGTCCGTGGTTACCAGACGGCGGAATGGCTTAGTTGAGCCCATCGCCACCCTGATACTCATCTTTTCTTCCTGCAAGCTGCCCACGAGCGTTAAAGTTGGCTTTCTTCATCTTCCAGTCTGGCCCTTTATACCAAACCCTTCCAGATGCTTTGGTTGTCAGCGGTACGGCCATATCAAACTCGAGTGCAAATCACAAGCCCTCTGTAGCCAGTGTGGCATGCCTGCCCACGAGGCTGCTTGTCCGAATACTCCGGCCTGTGTCAATTGCACAGGGGCACATGCCATGTGGTTGCGTGACTGCCCCAGATATCTCGAGGAGAAACACATCATGGAGCTAAAGGTAAAGCAGACCATCTCTCTCCCTGAGGCTCATAAGCGGTATAAGGCTTCTAAGCCAGTTAGCTTTGCCAAATCTTTTGCTCATAGGGCCTCCGGCGCACCTGTTCCCGCCCAGCTTTTTCCACAGCAGTCCAATGCTGTGCAAACTGATCCCCAGCCCCCTTCTGTTGCTTGCGAAACTCAGTGTGTGTGCGCTGTGCTCCAGACAGTTGGGAGCTGGACTCTTCTCTGGCAATACCTTCATGCCATCCCCACCCTCTCTGTCTCGTTCATATCCTAAATCCGGCTCCTTTGCGCAATTGCCTGCGAGCCACTCCCAACCCCATATGCTCCTTCCTTCCCCTTCCTCCCCCGTACCCAGGCCGTGGCTTCCCCAGCACCCCGCACATCAGCCTCTCCTATTCACCCTCCCATTGGGGGTGTACCACCATCACCACCCCATATTCCAGCCCCTAGCCCGCCTGTCACCGATGGTTGGCAGGCCGCAGAGTTGCCCAAGGCGCCTCCTCCAGATCCACACTTTGTGAGGAGATGATGGACACCGAAGTGCTTGACCTCTAGGCTATTACTTTTGCATCGCGTTCGAGTAGGCCTCCTAAGCCAACAGTAAAGCATCGAGATAAGGACAAGCCTGGTGCTAGTAGGCACTCGGCTAGGTAGCCTGTCTTAGATTCTGCACTCTAAATGCCTATTCTTTAATGGAACTGTCGTGGTGTGCGTGGGAACTCCCAGGACTGCGTGAACTTATCACTCAGCATCAGCCTGCATGTGTGGCTCTCCAGGAGACTTTTCTCTCGGAGAGCATTCCCTACTCATTGCGAGGCTTTACCGTCCATCATAAGGACAGAATTGGTGCCAATGTCCATTATGGGGTTGCGCTGCTTGTGCGCACCACCCTCTCATCATCTCCTCTAGTGCTCTCCACCCTGCTGGAGGCTGTGGCTGTTCGGATTGCCCTTCCTCATGCATTTACAGTGTGCTCGATCTACGTTCCTGATTTCTTTTCCATCCAATTCACTACCTTTTTACGGCTTGTCGCCTAGCTACCCAAACCCTACTTCCTACTGGAGGATTTTAATGCTGATAACCCACTGTGGGGTAGCTCTCGCTAGGACACCAGGGGTGAAGCTTTGGAAGCCGTCCTTGCTTCTTCAGACCTCCCCTCTTGAACACTAACTTCCCCACAATTTCAACTCTGCATAACAGTCCTTTTCCCATATTGACCTATCCTTCTGCTCTGCACCTCCTTCCTATGCTGTCGTGGTCTCCTGACCAAAACCTCTGTGGCAGTGAACACTTTCCCATCCATATCACTTGGACAACTCCTTGCCCATCCTTTCTTCGTCTCCAGCTGTGGATAACATACAGAGCTGACTGGCCTGCATTTGCAAGCCTTTGCTCAGCCTCCATCCAGTGCCTCGACCACCTGGACATTGATGGAGCTGTCGATCAATTCACTTCTATGGTAGTTGGAGCCGCCTCCTTATTCATTCCCCCGGGTTTCTTCCAAGCCTCCTCAATACCATAAAACCCTGGTGGAATTAGGAATGTCGGAATCGTCGAGCTGCTCAGCATCGTGCTTGGGCCATCTTTTTCAAATATCTAACAGTTACCAACCTAACAGCTTTTAAGCGTGCACAGGCGCTTGCCCGCCGTGTCCGGCGGCAATCAGCTTGAGTCATGGCGAACTTTTCTCTTATCTCTCACCTCCCGCACTCCGATCATGGTTCTGTGGGAGAGAGTGCACAAGGTGCGGGGATCCTTTCGCTACCCTGCTCTCCACATTTTAAAAAAGGATGCTAAAGAGGTTTCCCAAGTTTCAGACATCTGCAATACCCTTGGGGAATCCTTCTCATTCTGCTTTAGCTGTATGCACTACACCCCGTCTTTCCTCTATATCAAAGCTCAAGAGGAACGGAAACCGCGCTGTTTCTCCCAGCGTTATTCCTCCTCCTACAATCAGCATTTCCCCAAAATTGAACTCTTTCTGCTCTGTCCTATTGCTCGGCCACATCTGCTGGTCCCGACGACATCCATAATGCCATGGTCTACCATCTACCCCTAGGCGCGCTTGGCATCCTCCTCACCATATACAATAGTTTATGGGAGGAGAGTGTCTTCCCTGCATCCTGGCAGCATGCTAATGTGGTGCCTATTCCGTAGCCAGGCAAAGACCTGTCGGATCCATTAAATTACTGGCCAATATCCCTAATCAGTTGCCTGTGTAAGGTCATGGAGAGAATGGTCAATGACCGCCTCATGTTTCTCCTTGAGTCGCAATCCCTTCTCTCCCCCTTTCAATTTGGCTTCCGGAGGGGCAGGTCCTCTGTCGACCCTCTTCTCCGCTTGGAGGCCTATGTGCGAGAGGCTTTCGTTTTACGGCAGCATGCTATCTGCGTGTTCTTTGACCTGGAAAAGGCCTACGACACCACATGGCGCTACGGAATCCTGCGTGACTTGCACCACTTGGGATTTCGCAGGCGCCTTTCCTGCTTCATTCGCAGCTTCCTTGCAACTCGCACCTTTCAAGTTCGCCTGGGCTCATTTCTCTCCGTATACCTTCATACAAGAAAATGGAGTGCCCCACGGTTCTGTGCTGAGTTGCATTCTGTTCCTCATCAAAATAAATAACATCTTAATCGTGCTCCCCTGCGCTGTTGTGGGTGGGCTGTACATGGATGACCTGCACATCCTGAGTCGATCCAGCCGTCTGGCCCATCTGCAACATCAGCTTCGCTTAGCAGTGGACAGGGTCTGCTCATGGGCAGACTCTAACGTGTTCCTGTTTTCTGACCCTAAGACCGTAGGAGTTCACTTCTGCAGATTGCGTAGCCTTTTTCCTCCCCCTGAGATTCCATTGAATGGTACTGTTATTCCTCTCCAGCTAATGGTTAAATTTTTAGGTGTCTATCTCGATGCTAAACTATCTTTTCGACCTCATATCCGGCACCTCAAGACCATGTGCACCAAAGAGCTCAACTTGTTGAAGGTTTTGTCCTCCTTTTGGGGAGCCGACCGCATCGCCCTCATGCGGGTATATAAGGCGACTATTCGTGCTAAACTGGACTACGGGTCTGTCGTCTATAACTCCGCTAACCCCTCTTATCTGAAAGCTTTGGACTCTGTTCACCATCAGGCACTCAGAATCTGCACTGGAGCTTTTTGCACCTCTCCAGTGCTTAGCTTATATACTATTGCTCAGGAGCCTTCCCTCACCCTGCGTCGGTCAATTCTCACGGCTATGTACTGTTTGCAGCTTTCATCATGCCCCGCTCACCCTAATCACGTGCTGGTCTTGCGTCCCACTAATGTTCGCCTCTTCACAAACCGCCCTTCTACCATAAAACCCATTGGACTCCGCTTCCAGGCTCTTCCCCACCTTATCCCCTTGCCTACCCTAATTGTATCCCCGCGCCTTCTGGTCGGTCCCTCCGTGGCACCTCCACCGCCCTTCTATTCTTTCTCTCGCACCTAACCTTAAACACACTATCCCTCCATCGCAATGGGTACAGCTGTACCACTGTCACCGGCAAGAGTATGCCTCCTCAGTTTGCTTTTTCACTGCTGGTTCAAAGCACAGTGACTCAGTTGGTGATGGTCTTTTTACTCCTTGGCCACAGTCTCTGCTGAGTTGTATGCCATTGTCCAGGCACTTACTCTGATCAAGGTCAGAAGAATCCCAGCTTCTATCATCTACAGCGATTTTCAGAGCTCGTTAGACAGCTTAGCTTCCGCTGCTGTCTCTCGCTACCCTTTTCATGAAATAACGTTAGAACTCCTCTCCACCGTTGTCGAGGATGAACAAACAGTCCACCTCTGCTGGGTTCCTAGCCATTGCGGCATACTTGGGAATGAAGCTGCGGATTCTGCAGCTGATGCTGCCCACGCTCTTCCCATACTTTCTATCCCTATCCCTGCTGGTGATCTACGTGCTCTCATCTTTGCCGTTAACCGTGCCATCCGGCAACGGCAGTGAAATGCACAAACCGCCAACAAACTGCACCCTCTTAACCCTGCCATCAGTCTCTCACCATCCTTGTTCCCTCCCTCGTCGGGAGGATGTGCTTTATTCTCGTTTGTGTGTAGGACACACCCGTCTTACTCACAGCCACCTTCTATTGGGTACGCCTCAACCGGCATGTGCTGCATGCACTTTACCTCTGACAATAGCACACCTTATGGTAGACTGCAGGCGCTACGCTGCTCTGCGGCGTACAGCTCTTCGCTGCACTGCCAGTTCAGGGCCGTTGCAGCTCTCCCACTTATTGGGAGATCACCGATCTGTCCCCTTCTCTTGCACTCTTCACTATCTCACCCTTTGTCGCCTTTTGTCTGCCATCTAACCTCTGTCGCCATCATCATGCCACCGCCTGATCTTTTTTTGCCTTATTTATTTGTCCTTCACTGTCCAGTGCTATCTCGGCTTGGTGCCTGTAATGGGTGCCCAGCCTGTCCATGGTCCTCTCTGTCTTGTATCTTTCTGCAATATGCTATCATTGTCTTCACCGGTTTACCCATTATGGATCAACCTGTGAACTGTTGGGTTCTTTTTAGCCTTAGTTGCCTTTGGGCCCTTAAACTCCTACCACCAACAACAACAACAAAGCATTAGGTTAGTTATAGATAAGCTGATCTTTCTTTTTCCCTTAAGTTGCTGTAATTCAAGCCGTAATCGTTTCTTTCCTATTTGTCAAGAATTGACGATGAAATCAAGTTGCAATATTTGCATCCATTGTTTATGCAATAAACGTATTGTAGGGGAGACCGGGGCACAGTGGTACAACATCTAAAAGTGGAGAAAAAATCCAAGAACAAAGCATTAGGTTAGTTATAGATAAGCTGATCTTTCTTTTTCCTTAAAGTTGCTGAAATTCAAGCCATAATCGTTTCTTTACTATTTGTCAAAAATTGACAATGAAATCAAGTTGCAATATTTGCATCCCTTGTTAATGCAATAAACGTATTGTAGGGGAGATCTGGGCACAGTGGTACAACGTCTTTATAAAATCGGGTTTTATCAGCAACCCAATGGTTTTGATTTGCAATGAAGCTGTATGCAGCACCCTTTCATTAACCCAAATTTCTGCGTTCTGACAACTCGCAATTGGATTTTTATTCTAGATGTAATTATAAAACACTAGTAATGCTGTAAGGCCCAATTCAAATCAAATTGGTTATACTGGGTAAAGTGGAACACAACATTATGGGGTACAGTGGGACGTGTTCCAGCATACCCCAATTAATGTTTTTGGAAAATATTTTTATATTTTCTTATTAATCATAACTTTAAATAAAAACCATGTTTAAATTTGGTTTAAAGTAAAAATGGTTCACAATCACAGAAAAAAACCATTTAAATGAGTAAGCTGTTAAAATAAGAAAGCTTATGTAATTACTATTAATTTTAATCGTTTTTGTAATTTATACTTGGAAATTTAAATTGACGTGCTGAATTAAACACAATTAATCAATGTGGTGTTCTTTTTCTTGTAAATTTTGTCTTAATTACGCATGTACCACTGTACCACATGTCATATCCCACTGTGCCTCGGTATAGGGGCACAGTGGGACATTCTACGCAACCAACTTTAATCTTTTATAGCAAAAAAATCTAGTACAGTAGAAACTCGATTATCCGGACTAATTGGGACCATGGGTCA
>JAQGAE010005404.1:0-11288 GCA_034696685.1 Julus scandinavius
GGATCATGGGGATAGGTCCCCCCCCCCCCCCGAAATCCAAAAAAAATAAAATTTAAACCAGATTCCGCCAATTTTCCGCGATTTTTAAACCATACCCCCCTTTCCCGAAATGTGATCACATATACGGCCTTGCGTGGATTATACCATAGCCCCCTATGTATTATATAGGGGGCTATGATTATACCAATTTTATTAATGGAGTCACGTACGTGACAGTGACGAAATCTGCATATTACGTTTATACTACAGTACACTATTCCTTTATACAATTGGCTCTAGCCCAGAGTAATTTGTAATTAGCGTGACAATTATGTAAAGCATGAACACAAACTCAAAGAGCGTTACTACAATGTTTAGCTTTCACACTTTGCCAACAAATCTGAAAATTTCTAAGCTCGTATACTCCCAAAACTTTAGTCAAATGTATGAAGTACATTTGAAATGTGGTACAAATTCGTTTTCCAATTAACTTACGTTTCCTCCTCGTACACCGGCAAGAATGAAATCTTTCTCACAGGTGGAGATTATCGCTTGCTTCATTTCTTAAGTTAATAATTAGAAACCACGTTTAAAAACAATGACATTTCAAGAGTATTTAGTTTTGACGACCACGTTTCTCGAGCATTTGCGGTTAAAATTTGCTTCTACTGGAAATGTTCTCCTTTTTAATGCTAAGTATTTTTTTTGCGCCAATGAACGATCTAGTGCCACTCTGCCAATTGCAGATATTTATTATTTATTGTCGGCTGTCGGCTTACTTTATGTCGATTTGCAACTTGCTGTTATTACGTCAGCTTGTTTCGTGTTTTATTTGTAACTCGCAGTATAACCTTAGTGTCAGCTTGTTGGCTTATGTTATGTCAAATGTCGACTTACTTAATAATTAATTTTAAGCCGTCGGCTTATTACGTGATGCATGTTGGCGTTGCGTAAAAGCTGTCGAGCTTCTCTAGAAAAACCAATGAACATTGACGTGCCATCCTGCAAATATCTTATACTTTTTTTAGTTTCACTAACTAATCGCTAGATGGCGTCTTTATGTTAGCGCAAGCGCCTGTGCTTCATCTTCTATCAGCCATTCCAAAGACAAGTTTTCGTAGTGAAGATGCGGTTTGCCAAACAGTAAATATATCTTCTTTTCGGTTAAATTTCTATACAAATTCGGGTGAAATACGACCATGGATTGAGTGGATCTCGACGCTTATGTGCTTCGTCGCGAGACTCAAGATCGGGCATCATGATTGGGCGATTCACGGATATGGAAAGGCTGGAAGGTAAAAATCCGACACTATTATTATTTTTCCCTATCTCCAGATCGAAACCCCACATTTCCCGAAGCTGCGAATGAATCCTTAATCAGTTTTATTTTAGGCTTAAGGTCGATTTGCAACCTGTTTATGATGGGGTAGTGTTCCGTGTTTTTATCTCTTCATTTAGTTCGAATATGCGTATTATGCGTTGTTTTTGCGCGATGCAGTCATAAAATTCCGTTCTGAAAACCCTTCAAAATGTCGTAATTTGATGGTTCAATGCTGCAGATTAAAGCGAATCTAAAAAGGCTTTCAAGGTGAAGCTCGGAGACCTGAAAGGATTAACAACAGAAACGATTTTTTTTGTTTCGTTTTAATACGCTTAATTGCCTCTTTTGCTTCCTAGATTTCTTCGGTGTATTTCAAGATAACCGGCATGAAAATTGCAATGTCAAGGAAAAGGTCGAGATCTCAACTTTGATGAATTGCATCCTAAATCTTACCGGTATTTTTAGAAAAGACACCAATTTGGCATTTTGAAACAAAATCTGGGATTAACACACACACACACACAAAAATATATATATATACACCTGGCTTTGTGCCACTGTTGCACATGCTTACATAACATAGGAGGAAAAATCGATCTGTCTATTACAGTCTCGTTGTTATTGCACAAAAGGCGGTCGGCCCCACCCTAAGCTGGAGAAGCACGACATGATTTCTACCCTTGTTGACAGAGATTAAACTTTGAACACAACTCACATTGATAATTTGCCGATTTTTCTGCGAGGGATTCAGCCCAGATTCTGAGATTCAGTGTTCGAAAGGTACAGGCCAATGAAAATGAGCAGTAAGATCAGCGATGGTTTCTGTATCGTACCTTCTTAATTGGGCAAATTTTGGCTATTGGAGTCATCTGCACGACTATTAAAGGTTGACACTAGGGCCACATGAAAAGCTGCAGTCCCCATCTTAGAAGAACACTTAAAAATGCTAAAATGTGATGAGTCGGGACCCTACTGTAAGCTTATAGAACTGGCATATGGTAAGGAGTAAATATGATAAATTTTCTAGGTTTGTGACTTTCTGTGACTATATACGTAATTCTAAAGTAAATCTAACATAATAAGTGAATTTTTTCTGCCATGAATGGAGAAACCGCCCAATGGTACTTGCTATCTAAAACCGGCTTAGTACTATAGCTGAAATTCCATTACTCGTAGTGAATATTACCCCTTTCACACATTTCAAATTTATAGACTGTCATCAACAAGCCAAAAAAATATATATGCAACTACTCCAATTGAGAACCAGTTCTATCAATTCTCGAAGCCTCGAATACTAAAGTATGTTTCTGTCATATTCCACCTTGGCCATCCTTAGTCCAAGATTGTACGAAGCCCAAAATCAATAAATTTGCATATCATAGCAAACATCCCACTTGTCATCGTACTACTTTTTCAATTTGACACAAAATATGGATCGCAACTTGGAACATAAGCGGGCTTTGCCAACAAACGTGTCTGTTTTGCTTAAATATTGTACATTTTCTCAATGTTTTTTTATCTTCTACATTGCATTTTTTGACTTAAAATGTGACACTGCAATGGCACAATCCCTAGTATGGTTTATAAGCATCATCGTCGTACAAGTTGGCACATATAGGACGAAGTAACAAAAAATCAATATCGGTAATAACTTTTACGCGCAATTTGTGTATTCATTGTTATTTATGGTGAAAACAATGTTAAGGCCACGATTTGATGGAAACCACGGCCAGAGATTCTTTCTCCAGACACTGGCACACCTAATGTATCCCCATTGATGTTTGTCCTATTGATCAAACATTCGAGATATTTTCAAACAAATACATGATAATTATGATAAGCTAACTACACAAGCCGAACTGAATGTTGATGCGTCACATTTTGCCACTTATCACGTAGGTCGGTGAGCATATTTTCAAGGCTGATTAACTCTAATTTATGACGGGAAACTTCTCATTTGTTCCTCGTTTCAAAATGTCATACAAGTATATGGACGGACACATGCATTTTTAGTAGGGGATCCTTAGCAGTTGAGGTCATGTACAGATTTTTGGGACACTTTTCATTGTAGGATATCACACCGACACCCATGTTTAGCTATTTTTGTCAGTGTCATTTTTAAAAAGTTATAGACGATTTTGTAAATAAATAAACTGTAAGCTAGGAATTTTTGCAAATTCGCTTGGAAAGTTTTATGAATGAATATCTAACCCGAAAAATGTTAGTAATAACTTTTTAATATATTTTGTTTAGTTATGCATGGATTAAGTCTACATTTTTGCATGGAGTAATAGTAATTTTAACACGAAAACAATACGTAAATTTTTTATTTGAAACAGTTTTATAAGTATTGAAACCTTGATAAAACATAAAATAATGTGCACTAAAAATCCAAACAGGCTATACTGTAGTGATTTATTTCATTAAATGTGAATTTTAACTGCTATATTATGCATTACACTGTTTCGATGTTACCTATTCGTAATATTTTAGCGTGTAGAGGTAAAGCTGCAGGGGTTTTATTTTGTAGCAATTTGACTGCCCATTATTTCAGTTGCAAACTTGCACTTTACTCTAAAAATTGCGTTTTTATTTGTGGATAATTGGCGTGTTTTATAGCTGATGAAACACAATATTGCAGCGCATTCGCAATAAAAGCGAAGGTACATATTGGAAAACCAACTCTGGGTTCATATACCTCGTCTTGTAATGTTTGATCCAAGAAAGTGTTTATTTTAGCGGTCTTGTTTGAGTCAATATCAGGCCAGATAACCTCGATATCTTTTTCATACAAAATGAAAATGTTGAAAAACAGACTGTTTTTATTTTCTATAAGTTGTTTCAGAAATGTGTGAAAATATTTTAATTCATTTGGCATGCATACTTTCTATAAATATATAAATAGTATTTCGTGGTTGCATTTGCGATTTTGCCAAAAAAGAAAACATCGATCGCTGGAAAGCATCACTTTAAGCTCAAAACTTGTATTCACTCGCATTGCGTATACCATGCTGAAAAAGTGAAGCCTCGTTCATATAGATATGGGGATTTTTAATCTGTTTCATATACTCTCGTACCGAAGCTGTATGCGGTGGTTTGGAAAAGTAAAGAGGATAACAAATTTGGTGCTGTTAATGATTTATCTAAAACACTTTCGAATGTCGGGATTATCTAATGAGAGCAACACTGATATGAAACTAATTTAAAAGTAATTATTTTGTGCAGCGTCTTCATTTTGCATGAACCGCTTGTGCCAGTTTTCATCATTGAACGAGATCATACCATCGTCGACACAGAAATTATGCAGTTTCCTATCATGTCTGATTGGGCATAATCTATAGGGTAGACAAAATAACGTGAACACTTGTTCACTCGCTGCCTTCAATAAACTTGTACGAATACTCGGGCAAATTTGTTTACTATTCTCCCAATTTCTCCCAATTTCCACAATTTTCAACACGCTTAATTACTACATGCAATGACACAAGTTCTATAAGTCAGTAATCTCCAAACTGCTGTATTTGTCCCATACCACCTAATTACCAAATAATAATAATAAAAAAATAAAAAAACGTAACACGCACCCCTGTAATAGGTGCAGTAATTACATTTTCAATTGTATTTTTATTACACTTATTTAATAATAAACAATGCATTTTTATCTAGCTTCGCATCATAAATTTGCATATAATTTCGTAATTCCATTTTCTGCAAATGGTAGGGGGTAAAATCCATATATATGTATACAAATTTATTTTGCAAGCGGGATATCAGTGAATTGTTACTGATTTCCTGCTGTCGTTATGGATTTTTGGAAAGGGGTGTTTCTGCAACTTGTTTATTTGGACCAGATTTGAGATGTTTTTAAATCTTGGAGACTATATTTGGAAAGATCTTAGAGGCCATATTCTAAATGTTTAAGGTCTTGGGAGTCGTATTGAAAATGCAAATAATTCAAATATTGTCAATGTTTTTAGGTTTTCGACTCTTGGTGGGGCCATAGTATTGGAAATGTTTTTAGATCTAGAGGGCCATTTTGGAAAAAAAAAATTAGGTCTTGGAGGCCATATTGGTAATGCGTTTATTGCTTGGCGGCCATTTCTAAATATTTAGAGCTTGAAGGCCATATTGGAAATGTTTTTAGGTCTTGGGGGCCAACAAAATACAGTAATAATTTGATGAATATGCGGTAAATGTGCTTGAAATGTCGTAGTTTACCGACCCATATACTCTTTAGAGAATAAAATCGTAGGGTTTTTTTAAATTTCGGATATGTTTATTTGGTAATTTTCTCAAAAGGGGAACACCACCGTTGGGGTTACTCATCCTGGCACAAAGATGGATTCCTATACGAATCGTTGACTTTTTCTTTTATAATTCCAAACTGGAATTTGAAACAGATGCTGGAGAAAAGGGGCAGTTATGTACAGTGTGTGCCAAAGAGCATATAGGCGCATCAACGGAATTCTCCTTTTGGGGATAGACACCCCTGGCGGTGTCCTAAACTAACCCCCTCCTTCCGCAATCCTGAATATAAACTTAACGCTTCTTCGTCTGTTCGTTGTCACTGTTTTCAGGAGTTATTAGGTTTGTAAGCTCGTTTCAGCCTGGAATCTAGGGCTTCATCGACACTGTGGTTTTTGAACGGAAGAGGAGGTGACTTAAAAGTAGATTAGCAGCGGGTTGGGCCAAAAACGTGCCATTCAATTCAACTCAATACCCTGCTGTCATCGTAGAAATACTACAATGGCAATATGCCAGGGGATGAAAACGCAAAGGTTGTGCAATCGATAGAGGAATACGGTGAAACCTGCTACATTGAACACCTTTCAATTGAACACCTTCCACTGCGAACTTGGTATGCAGACACAAACAGCGAGAAACATGTGTGCCTACCATCATGTGTGCACAAACTTATGACTCATTTTTGCTCCAAAAACGATGTTTATACAACATTTTTCCGATCGCTCGTGAGGCGGTCCGGATCAAAGGGAAAAATGTTGCAATTTACTGCGCATGCTCAGCCAAACCACGTGACTCATACACAGCTTTTTGTAGAAGCGCCGTTAACTGGATGAGTTTGTTTGATGGAGACAGGTCAGTATTCTTCAACATGTTCAAGAATACAATGTTTCCGGTTTCTCTTGAATGTATGTATGTACATATGTTGTTTGCATGTTTTATGTTCAATGCAGTGGAGACGTGGCTTAACATGAACACTTTTGGTCGCTCCAGGGCCCATATACTTAAATGTTAGGACAAACCTTGATATGATGAACGCCTTTATATCCTAAACATGGAACACTCTTTTTGGTCCCGAACAAACCTGCATACATTGAACATGACCATTTGACATCCAGGCATGTGAGCTCCAGAGGCCTACTTGGGAGCAGGACCAAAGTATGCTTGGTTGTTTTTTCGACTTGTGAGTAGCTAGTCAAGCTAATTGGACATCCAATCAACCAATCTAAATGAGCAAAGGGACTTTTGCTCAAAAGACGAAATCTAATTCGACAGTTGGACAGTTATACTAAGCCCAAAAGTGCAATTGGACAGTTAAACATATTGACATTTGGTCATGTGTGCTCTTGGGCAACTGTACTTTATGTCAAAGTGACGCTAATCGTCGCATGCCCAAATGACCTTCTACTAACAGTGGTACAATAATAACCTGTATACAATGAACACTGTTCAATGTTGACAGACTTCAGGGTAATGCAATATTGTATTACTGAAAGTATTTTATTTTGTGTGTTGTAATTGCTATGTCTGAATCTGTATAATTTTCAAATTAAAGTTTGCCAAGTAATATTGGCTGTTAAGCTTACATTTAACAGGAATGCGAATAAGTTCACACTTAAGTTAGTTTGCTTGAAATTGCTTGCAAAAGCTGCGTGTATTAATGTTGAGGCAGTGACCTGGGACGTTTTTATGAGGTTTACTTTGATAAGTTCTCTTCACAGCAAAGGTGAGGGCTATGACGTCAGACGAAATGTTTGTTTTGCCCACCCTCGCATGTGCGTGTAAGTGATTATCGGGGGTTTGTGTTGGAACAAGTCTGATTAGTGGGATAATTATTGGATTGACATCTTTTTGGCACCCGCACTGCCTCAATCAAAATCCCAAAACACATATGTTCAGTCTCAGGTAATCGAATTTTCTTGCCAGTTGGCGAAGTATATGATTGTTCAGATTGAAATGCTGCTAACATTTTCCCGGTTTTTCGCACTAGGTGGCGCTGTAATTGTCACCATTTTTCGCATCTACAAGCCTGTTCTCCACTAAAGGCAACATGGAGCAACATGGTTTGCTGAAACAATTAATGAATACAAGTTTGCCTACCGTGATGTTTGAGCAAACTTATCACGTGTTTTTTTTTGCCAGCACCATGATTTCGGCAACATTTTGCCGATCGGTCGGGAGTCGATTCAGATGCTTGGTAAAAGCGCCATAAACTGGGCACATTTGTTCAGATTTTCTGTCAACTTTTAGTGGAGACACCTCAGCAATCAGGAACATGTTGATGTATTCATTGTTTCAGGTTTGACTTTGAGTGTTTGTATGTTTGGGGTTTGCGTGTTTCATGTTGCGTATTGCCTTCAGTGGAAACCTGGCTTTAAGTTGAAAAACGGCACCTTTTTTTGAGATATTTTGGAAACTTTTCTAAATAAGTGAGAATAGTACATTTTCGCTACTTATCCTAGAGTCCTGGATTTTATAGTTTATTCCTTTTGCATGAACCACTTAAAATTGGACTTTCTAAAATGTATAATTATAATATAATAACTGAACATGAGACATTTCAGAAATAAAATCGATTTGATTGTCTCTACCAGGGCCTATTTTTGCAATAACTACTTGTCCGTAATATTCTGCTAAACATGATTTTTGTACACTTTTTAATGATGGTTGTTTGTTATAAATTTTTGACATTTTTGACAATTGCGACATGTACAGTGGATGTATGTATAACTCTCTATACTTGTTAACAATGGGGGAAAAAATGTGTACGATGCACATGAAATATGGCTGTTTTTTCAAACATGACAGAACTACTCCTTTCGTGAAGTTTATACGCATTTATAACAATTTCATTACATTATACATACATGCATATACGAACAGCTGAAAATATTATCTACGCCTGAAATGGCCTTTTGAATTCAATTTTGAAAACAAAAGGCAGTTTTGGCATAAATTGAATTTATTTTTTCACCAAGGTGGCGCCCCCTGGAGCTGCCAAAAGCTATATATTGGCTATGAATACAAATTTAGCTGACTGACGAAAACTGCATGGGTTTAATAAACATGCCAGGCAATCAAAATGCTGTATACGAGTGCCGCCATTATATATATATAGAAGGAATTCAGTTTGATATTTGATTTGCATATTGCAAAGTTAGGCCTAAACACCTAATGGGCATCTTCATCTGACTGATATGGCATTCGTTTGAAGATGTATAGTGAAAAACGTGCTTGGAATACTAATTTAGGGTGTTTGAATAATGTGATTAAAGGTTATTGAGACTTTTAGAATTTTAATATCAACGATGTCGCGAATACCAATACAGAGGAATTGATTGTTTATTATTAAAACAGAGGGCCATCCATAAATGTAGTTTATTAATTAAGGACAGTAAACTTTAAAGCTGGGTCCACACTTAACAAAAACACGGAAACACGGAAACACGAAAACATGAAACATGCTTTCAGAAGTATGCTTCCAACAGCAGAGGCGTAAATACCAAACAAAACAAAAAAAGCAGGAAGTTTGCTGAAACATTGGGACGAAAACTTGGTAAGCAAACTTTTATCGACAACATGTTTTCAAAAACCATGCTTTTGCTCCGTGCTTTCGTTGGTGTGGACTAGGCTTAATATACATGTCCACCACCGCATTGGAATTTATGTAGGGCTTTAAAACGGTTTTAAAAACGCTTTTAATGTCCAATTTTCGTGTATTATACACCAGCTTGGTAACGTATGCTCATATAGCCAGCGCGCAAGAGCCACTGGTCACGTGGGCGGAAGCTGTGCTCTGATTGGCTCGTTTATCTAGGAGTCGATCTGCATAACCGCTCAACCGCCAGGGGCAAAACCATGTACTGTTACCACTGTTTTCTTGCTTAATTTTGCAGTTAGTGGGAGTTTTAATTAACATTTGCGTGTATCGCAAAGTTAACAAAACGATGCCTGCGACAGCTTAAGTGGAACTGAATATGAAAAGGAAGTATTTTCTTGTGTAAAAGCCAAAAGGAGCTAATTAAAACCTCAACTGTAAACAGATGCTGAAGCACTTAGTTTTTAATTAATAACCAGTTGCTCCAGGTTCTACGGCAATTAGAATTAATAATTAACGACGTATAATGCGATTTGTGTTGTCCTGCAGTCGGGAGTTTAGGGACTGAAATCATGTAACGGAAATATTTCGACGTAAATTAGAACGCCTGTGTTAAGCTAATGGGCACCAAGTGCCACTCTGTCCATAGCAGCTAAGTTATAGACGTTACATGGGAACTCGCATATGCTACATTAGTAATCATTAGCTACCTTGTGGTTTGTGGCTGAACGGCTTTAGGTGGCTAGCATTAATATGATATTCCAGCCTCCTAAGGCTGTTTAGCCGCATAATGATGGTGGCGTTTTGTAATCTTTTTTTAAATATAGCTGCATTGTGGATTTTCCAAGATGGCCGTGCCCATTCGCTCCGAATGGCAGTCATCTTGGATACGATTTCAATTTTAAACTTTTAATACATAATACAACTTAACAGCTGTATACAGAGTATTGCGAATCCAAATTATCATTACATACTAAAAAGGCCCTATAAAATTGAGCCTTTAGACTGTCCTATTGCTTGCTATGCGGGATTCACCTATTACGATGTTTTGCATAATAAATGCAATATTTGTAGGGATTCTTATGTTGTCTGAAAGTTCGATACGTGTTTTATTTTTAGAATTGTTTTTTACTTCTTTCGAACGATTGGCCACAAATTAGACCAATAAGCACTGAGTGCCAATCTGCACATAGCAGCTATAAGTTGTAGATGTTGCATTTGATAATTGCATAGATATACCCGTGATATTCACCATCTTACTGCAGCTAGTCTTTAACCTCCTACACGGTGTCTGTTTTTTGGTTGTCAGGGAATCCCAGTATGCAGTACTGCCAGTAAGGTTGCCAATGACTTGCCATTCCAGGTATCTGGAACAGGGCCAAGAGCTGGGCGAGTCATGTGAATGTGCTGCACACCTTCCACAGGGACAAAACATAATGGGAATTCAGCCTCCATGTTGTTCTAGTATTCGATTCTGGTGTTGATTTTAAGGGAACAAGCTCTTGTCTTAAGCAGAAAGGTCACTGCAAATGGAATTGTCATATATTGATTCACTACAGATTTGTTTTTTTGTGCCGTATTCTAGCGTGGACTGCCTGTCTCCAGCCTTATGTTTGTAATTTGTTTTTCCTGGACTAACTTCATTTGTTCCCATGGGTTCATATAAATTATTATCATGTATTGGCAGATTTGCATGGCCACTAGGGGGCATCGAGTCATGCAATTATCACAATAATTACAGGCGCCCTTTAGGGACATGTTTTAACAATTTACATTTTTGCATTTTTATAATTTACAGCGTTCATTCTCTATTCCATCATTCTGTTCTGATGTTCAATTGAGGTTTTCAATTAATTGTAGTTATGGCTTGATAGAATCGTTTACTAAATGGTATCGCATTGCATGACTTTTTTTGTGTTTGAAAACTTAAAACATCGGTTTTTATGCAATAATCCACATTGTGTCAAATCGCTATTCGATAATTCATTACGGTGAAAGGCGTTCGCTAAACTGACCGATCCAATACATATACGGTCCGTTTAGCAAATGAAAGTTATTCGTATACGTTATTCGTAGTGTGTTATTATGCGAAAGGGCGATTCGATTTTTAAAACCTTAAGGGACACGGTATCCAACGACTTAAGTTTT
>JAQGAE010005405.1:0-11288 GCA_034696685.1 Julus scandinavius
TTTTTGCAGTAAAGTGCAGTAACACTGCATGCTGTAAATGTACAGTTCCAAATGGCTCTAATTAATGTGGAGAAGTGAAGTAAGAAACTGCAGTTTATCTGAATCACTGCAATTTAAGGGCACATTATTTTAGGGAGCATTAATTGAATTTAATTGGATATCACCACCGACTGTTTGATAGCGTCCCGCACGGAGGCAGCACATTCGTATGGAAATCAGCGCCGGGCTTACGCACAAAGTGCTTGTCGTGTTTAAATTATGCGGGCTTTAGCGTTGTTCGTAAATCCGAGACTAGCCGAGGAACGAAGTGGATTTTGCTATTAAAAGGTTTTTGCTGTCGTTTGAACGACACCCAAGAGGTGGACAGGGGCAGCCTTACATTAGGTGTGATCGTAAATTCAACATGGCTCGTACAATAGTACAGAGGCTACGCCACACTGACCCGGGTATAGGTAAATTCATGACCAAAAATACCCTTTTTAGAATGGCCGTCTTCGACTTAGCTCTTCAAATGAATGACACCAAACCATTTTTAAATGGATCATCAATATTCTAAACAGCGTCCTTTATTCAACTACCTATTTTATTCGATTTAGCCTCCTCTTACAAATCCTGTTTGGAACAATATCCAAATTTAATGATTAGTCAAAGCAATTTCAAGCTCCAGAATCACTCATGCCCTATCAGTTTATAAACTTATAATAAACTGGTAATTAAACTATATATGATTTAATTTTTAACGTTGGCGTATTTCTGCAACACGAGGGCCAGTTTAAAGTACTATATAGTAGTTTAAAATGATAATAATTATAATATTATAAATATAAACTAGCGATATTTGTTGAAAAACCCTTTCAGTTTAATGCTACATAGTTGTGTGAACAGTTTCAAAAAATTCGTCAACGAATGGTAAGAAAATAATCGTGTTTGCTTCAAAATAAACATTTTGTGATCAGTTTGCAAAAAGTAAATTATCACACACAAAAAAATTGTTTAGGTAACTGGAAACCGCGTGTTCGATTAAAAACTAACAGTTTGCCACGAGTTTTGAAGAGTATGCGATCAGTGATTGCCAGTTTGCTACGAAAAATGTCCACAGCGAATTAGCAAAAAACGTGTTAGTAAAAAGTGTCTCAATGCTCAACAGTCTACCCTATGGTAATGATTGTGTGTCAAACTGTACGAATGTTCATATTAATATGCACCCTGCAAATGTTTAGTTGCACTGCGTCAGAGCTCACGTCAAGCCAGGAGGTTTTGGCACGCTTTCAAGATGTTCCTTGCTCAATAATCTGCCAAACTGCACAGCCCCGAGAAAACATGTGCTAAAATATTTGCATTTAGAATCTGCAACTTCTTCCCCTCCCCCCGGCCTTACAGCGTGCATTCCGGAAGTGGAGGCGGTGGGCGGGCATATTGTTAAAAGCCGAGCCCTTCGACGAGTACTTAAACGAGAAAATCCATCTTTTCAATTATGGATTTCCAGAATCTTGATGCAAGCAAGCTTATCAGCGCACGTGCTCAAGAAACAGAGTGCGGGTGGCGTCTGGTAAACACCCCATCCATGGCAGGTCAAACTTTTTCAGAGGTTTGTTATAGAAAAAACTTTCTTTTTTGGCTCAGTTGGTGAATTCCATGCACAACTTATAGAAATGTGCTTATACAAAACGCTTACGATTATATCCAAGAAATAATATGTTAAATGAAAGCGACCAACAAATTTTCAGTATTGACGACTGATTTGGGACAATGTGAGACGCATTCACTTTGACAAGCTTTGAATTTGCAATTATCAAAATTGACAGCATTTACAAAATATTTTTAGAAAAATATCAATCGAACGATTTTAGCATGAAAGATGGAAATCGCAGTAAAGGAACGTTTTTAAAGTATAATAATTTCATTTCAGCTGCAATTCATTACGTGTTTCCGTCAACAAGTATAAGTACGACTTATTATAATTTCTTTTGGCATAAATTTCTCTAAATCAGGAAGTAACTCACTTTACCCTAGGAGGAGGGTCAAATGAGACATTCCTTACACCATTTTAAAACAGCCACTTATCTGTCCAATTTCTGACATGTCCATATAGCATGTGTCTTCCATCAAAATAGGTATGCTCTACCTGGTTGCTTTTCAGACAATAGAGAGTGTAAAACGCCATTGGCAATGCCAGTCATTCCATCCTATTAAGACTAATAAGCCTTTAAAGGCGCGTCTTTCACCAAGACGTTTATAAAAAATGTACGTACATACACGAATGAAAACAACTTAAACCTTGTGCGTACATACTTGTACATGAAAATGTATTTGAAATTGTCTCCACCAAGAAATACGTGTAAATGTATGCGTGGTGCCACGTGGGTGATTGTTGCTTCAATTGAACCAATGGCTGAGCCTAGCCGATACTACATACATTTTCCCCTCCCGAACGATTGTTCAAATGTACGTACATACAAAATGGCGGCTGAAATAAACCCTGAAGGCAAACTGTTTTGCATATCTTTCAAAAATCGTGTATGTACGTACAATGTATACGCCTCGGTGGAGACGCACCTTTAAGTCGCCAAACAATAATATTGGCCTATATTAAAGAACAAGTTAATCCAATGGAATTTTTGACTTCTAAAGGGAAAAATGGGCGGCGCTGAACAGTTGTACCTCCAAAGATGTACATGATAGCTATTGAATCACATGTTTGACATGAATTTGGAAAAGGGCTTCAAGCGTGCACTTTTGCTACAGTGCTACACGTGCAATAAAGAAAAATCCGCCATTTGACGCCTAACAAGGATTTGACGCTCCAGTTAAACGACGATTTGAAAAACTACCATTAGCGTTGGTTGTGCCGTTGCCGATATATAAAACCGAGAATAGTAAACACGTTTTTAGTCTGATGTAAACGACCAGGAAGCACGCAGGTGTAAAAAAGGGTGCTTAATTGGTCCATGAGCCTTGACCCAATTATTTCGGCAACAAAAATGCCTGCCACAAATTATCGATTGCTAAATAAAGCGTGAGACATACAGGAAGCATTTCGATTGCATTATTCGTAAATGTGTGTGTAATACAATATTTACTGTACATTATATGAAATGTATCTCAAAGCTCATAAAGTGGGCTTTGGGCAATTAAAAATAAAAATTAAATCAAAACAACCTAATTGCATTTTGTATCTAATGTAGGCTGCCAGTAAAGCCGGGTCTCC
Organism: Julus scandinavius; assembly: GCA_034696685.1. Lineage (NCBI taxonomy): Eukaryota > Metazoa > Arthropoda > Diplopoda > Julida > Julidae > Julus > Julus scandinavius. The sequence goes on from JAQGAE010005405.1 coordinate 3,209, forward strand.
ACCAAGACGTACATGTACGTATAAACACGTTTTTACAAACATACGCAAAAAAGTTTGCCCTCCGAGTTTGTTTCAGCCGCCATATTCTTAATATTCTAAAGATATTCAACGAGTATTGCGAATCTTGAAATCCACATAGAATTACTAAACTGATCGAAAAACTTGACCATTCTTTGTTTAGAATTTTCAAAGTATTAAATGTGAAGAAATAATCTCGTTTCAAAAGTTCCACCCACCACCAAGTGAAATCTGAGAGTGTAGATTTAAATTGGAGAATTAAAAACACAATATCATACGAAATTCAATGAAAATCTGCAAGGCTTTAGTGTGATTTTATGACAACATACATACATAGAAAGATTTTTAAAATAGAATAAGAAATTTCGATGAATTTAATAAGTTTAATTCAAACCTACTTGGTCGGTTGAAAACGAACTGCTTAATGACTAATGTTTAAACTTAATTAAGGAAATTCAGTGGCAATGCAAATAGTAAAGTCTTTTTGTATGTTCAATAAGAATCATATATTGAAATTCAATAAATTAATATACTACTAATTAACCTTTTTTTGTTTTTTAAAACCTCACTTATATTTTATAAAGGTCGATACGCACCAAACGAAACATTTAGAAACATAAAACATAAACAAGAAACACACAAAAAATCTTGGTGTGCCCAGAAGTGTTCGGGAACATTGTGTCGAAAACGGCCATTTTGTGAAACATTTTGATGTTTCTTGATGTTTCTTTTCGATTGCTCGAGAGGCGGTCCGGATCAAAGGAAAAAAATGTTTCGGAATATTTCCTGCTAAGGCGCTTTTGCCAAGGATTCTACATGATGACGTAGAGCATTGCACCATGGGCTTTAAAATTTTGAAATATAGCCGCGAAATTCACAATACTGTGCAGCTTTGAAAAGTTTCGTTTCTTTTTTTTTTTCTTTATTTTTCTGAATACTGTGCGTGACGTCGTACTTCATACCGTATATTGGTAAGTTCAAATGTTTGATTAGCCATGAGACACACGATCTATATATAAATAACAACGTTATTTTTCAGTTATTAAGTAAGTAGTAATGCTTTTAAAGTTTTTAGTGTTTTATGTTCACATACAATATATACATAAACGCATGATTATCAACATAATGAATCCACGTGGTGTTGTCATGCTGACGTTGCTGTGAATCAAGTTCATTTGCAGATTCTATTTAAGAAATTTACTTTAATAACAATGTTTACATTACGAAAATTTGTATTATTATACTCTATTCTGTAGTTAATTATTTGATACAAGTCTCAAATCGACGTCAAATCTATATTACTGTCAAATATATGGCCTACAAGGCAAATATGGTAAAAATTCGTCTCAAAAACGTGATAAGCAGGGTAACAACGATACTAATTGCACTTCTCCTGCACCTCACTGCATGCTCTGCAGCCAGAATAGTTGAATTTAAATCCTTGGAAATTCAAACATTATTAATGTTACCTGTATTTAGTAACACTTGTTAGTAACAAAGATGTTCTGCTGAAACTAGTAAATCAATTGCAGAAACTCGGATCTTTTAGTGGTGGTCCTGAGAAATGTGTTGGTAAACTGAAGCAAATGTGTGGTGATCGTAGGACGTTGCAGGCAAAAGTATCATTTTTCTTGTTTGCCGCAGTATACGCGCTTGTCTACTTCATGAATTACAGTCGGTGACAAAAGCGCCATACCAGCCAATATGAAGGTCCGCCTTGTTTCAAGAAATGTGTATTAGGTGCGTACACTCGTGTTTTTCCACGGTTTTTTGAAACAATTTTGTGACACGTTTCTAAAACACGCTAGAAACTTTGTGTCAGTGTTTTTTGTGTACGTGTTTTGTTTCTTTGTATGTTTCGTTTGGTGCGTACCGACCTTAAGGCTACTTACTAGCTGATTAACTTGGCTTTGATCAGGATTCGAAAACATATGTAATAGGAATAATATTTCAAAATATTCAAAAATTATTTTAGTGGAACTTTAAATAGTGGAACTATTGTGTTTTTCGTTTATTGTTTAATACTGAATGCAAACTTCCAGCAAGTTTTCTCAATATGTTTTACCCAAATTTCCGAGAAATAAAATGCAAAAACACAAGTGTACGCACCAAAAAACATTTCGTGAAACAAGGTGGCGCTTCATATTGGCTGGTCATAGCCCTTTTGTCAACGACTGAATTTCATGACGTGGACAATTTGACCACGTGTTTAAAAAACCCGTGGTTAAACTGTGCTATGTCATCTTGTACAGTAAGTCCTTGGTAAAAGCGCCTTGACCAAGAAACTCTAGTATATATTCACCCTAACGAATATTGATCCGATTTGGAAATTTTGTTTTTCGGTTGACCTAGGTTTTGTATTAGAAGTATCCCATCCAAATTTGGTGAAGTTTGGATGTAAATTGAGGCTGTGCGCACACAAAACTTTTGAGAAATATAGATATAGATAATATAGGTAGTAAGCTTTATTCAGTTAGTATAGCTGCACAAAACCAATGAATATGCCAATTCAATTAACTTAATTAGCACATCATCTCCAAACCAAACGAAAGCTGAAGCTCTATGTAGAACATTTAAGCTGTTCAAATTTAGTCAACATCCAATACTGAAACAATATTCATTAATGCGAATTTTCGGATCGATGTGAAGCCCTGAAGCCAAATATTATTCTAGGTGCGCGAAAAAAAAGTTTAACAGTTGCCTTGGATTCCTTAATTATTGTATCTCAATTAGATTCATGATTTACAGGCTTTTGAGAAATGCAAATGAATTATTTAGGTGGAGTAATTAAATTAGAATCTCTAGTTTCATATTTAATGCAAATATTCTTAAATCTTAAAAACAGAATCCTTAAATATAATGAAAGATCTCACGATCTAAGAAAATGTCTTGCCCCATTGATGCACAAGTCACTCCGCAATGGTATCTTTGTTCTGTAGGACCGTTTCACCCCTCTAAATGGCCACTTGCACTTGTCGTGAGTGCATTACATCATCAGTGGATTACTTTCTGATAACGCCATCGACATCCATCTTGAGTCGCTTAATCCATTCCGCAATTAATGCTAATTGCCCATTCCGCAAATTTCGGGTGGGAAAACAGCAGCTGTCTAAACGATCCAAAAAATGTACTGACACGATTTTCGAGAAATGATATGCATGAAACATTTAGTCTCACCAAGGCCTCGATATCATCTGAATTTCATAACAAAATGCATTTATACGTTTTACATATAGTCAGAAATTGATTATCAGACATGTGTCGTTCAACAGTTCCCCATAGAAATTGAGAACATATTTTGCGAACAAATATTAATGTGTATGCTCGTATTTTCAAATGGAACTTAAAATACAGTGTGACAATTTATTGGGGAGACATGGGGTAAGGTGAGACAGTGACATTTTTAATTCGTTATGGTGTGAATATTGGCTTGGGAGAATTAATTTAAAATGCCTTTACTTACTACTATATAACAATCTACGGGTATGTAGAAAACAGATTGTGTACAATAAATACCTCTGCGAATTTTAAAGAGTTGGTTTTTGTGTCGTAAAATTACATTATTATTTTTTTTATTTAGAAAAATCATTGTTGTTTCTACCTGAATATTTCCTTGCCGATTCTCTATCTGTTGCTAATTAATTCATCTTTTTGTGCAAAATAATACTGAAACATATTGTTTTAGTTGCATATACATAATTGCTTTTGATGGAATTTAGGTTTCTAAGAACATTCTACATGTAGCTGAGACAACTGATTTGGGGCAAGGTGAGACAGGCTTCGTAATTGCATTTTTGTAATTGTTGTGAATTTTGATAATTATCATATTATATATGTCTATGAATAAGTCGAAAATATTTAAGAAAAAAATTAAATTGAAAGATTTTAGCATGAAGGATGGAAATTGCAGTGAAGCAACTTTTATAGATAAGATAATTGTTCGATTACGTCATATTTCAGTTGCAACTCATTACCTTTTTCAGTCTAACAATGATAAATACAAGTTATAATTTGTTTGCATTATTTTGTATAATTTATGAAGTGTTTCACTTTACCCCACAGGTGGGGCAAAATGGGGCATTCCACACAAAAACTCCACAGAAGATTTGCTATACAAAATTGCTAATACAAAACCACTTAGTTAAACCACATATCCTTACAATTTTAGATTAATAGAAGAATTAGTGAATGCGCAAAAATTTGTTTAGTAAAAAGTGTCTCCCCTACTTCATCATTATCTCCATTACATGTTATATATGCTAATTTATTCTACACAACTGTGTATATTCAGTACATCATTCGTCTTAATTTAAATTTATTTATATAATCTATCAGTGCATTTAACAATAATTCTTTTACAGTATAAACGTTTTACAGTTCACGCACATATTCAAAAGCATTGCACAAATTCATCCAAATTTGTAACCTGCAGGTTAGAAGTAGGTACATACATGCATTTGGATTTTACCTTCCGAAATGCATTAATTTTAAATGTGAACATATAATAAAAGTATCACATGCATTTTACATTCTGAAAATTCATCTTCAATGTTCTGTGAAAAACGACAAAAAACCGCTTAAAATGAGATCATTGTACATTGGAGGCATGCAGGTTCAGTAGCTTAGCAACTCATCTTTCATCTTCCTCTCGAGAAAAACTCCAAGATTTCTGTTTTTTGAGAAAATGCACCGTATGGTTAAAACCATTATAACTGTCAAAAATGCATAAAGGTCGTAAAATACGCAAAGTTAAAAGAAACCCTAATTTCGGTAGTAATAAGGCATGGATTGTGTTGGCAAAACATTATCCCCGCAGAATACGTTTTAGTTTATGTAAAAATGTCAGCAGAAGGGAAAACCTTCTCTCGTAAAGGAAGAGGAGAAAAAACTTTGAAATTCATTCAAGCTGCAGACATATACCGTACTGCTTTTTTTAATTTTTTTTTTCATTTAAAAAAAAATGAAATGAAAACCTTTGAAGGGCGAGGGTATGAAAAACTGTCTTTAGCCACGTAGGATATCGGTTACCCATTATTATTTTCAGGATGTTTGTGATCAAGTGTGTCGAATTCGAATATTTAGATCTTGTCTTACAGGAATTAGTGGTCGTAATTAACACTTTTTCACAATTCTAAAAAAACACCCAAAAGTATCCACATTTTACACTATTTGGTAATGACAAGTAATGCCTAGTACAAATTAGAGCAAACAAAACAGAAACAGTTTTCGTAAACATGTTTGCGATAAAAAGTTGCTCACCACTTTAGTGCAAGCAAGTTTCAGCCAATTTTCCCCAAAAAAACAATGTTTTCAGCAAACAATTCGGTGTTCGCTCAAGAGGAGGTGAAGATCAAATAAAACATGTTTGCTGGTCAAGGCGCACCAAATAAGGCCTGTATACCATGGGCTCATGACATAGAGCTTTGATCCATTTGCCCCACGTGCCGTCTAGAGAGAAACACCAGTTTTTGACCATTGTGTGCAGGCCATCCATGAACATAAAAAGTTGCTCAACAGTTTCCTGCAAGCAAGTTTCAGCCAATTTTTGGCCAAAAAATAAATAAATAAAAAAACAAGTTTTCAGCAAACATTTCGGTGTTCGCTCAAGAGGATCAAAGAAAACACGTTAGCTGGTCAAGGCGCTCCTACCAAGGTCTGTATACCCTAGGTCCATGACGTAAAGTATTGACCCAATTTGCCCCACGTGCTTTTTAGAGCAAACACCAGTTTTTGACCATTGTATACAGGCCATCGATGCAAATGAAACATTAGAGAGATTTAGCACAAAAAATCACCGTTAACGTTGACGTCAATTGTGCGAAATGCACATGTGCCTGATGACTAAATGGGATTATTGGTAAAGGGGAAAATAACCGCATTTTTTTTATTTTTTATTTTTTGAAATTGCACATTATGTATACCTGAAAAAAATGTGAAGAATTTACATAGAATGTTTTCAACGGTTAAACAAATTTTTCGTGATTTTGACAGTTTGCGCATGACGGATGGAAACTATTGCATGGGACGGAGCCCTACCGTCAAATTGCATGGTAAACGTTTATTGAACGCCGAATTTGACCGTTCAACAGAGCATGCGCACATGAGGTCAACATTAATTAACGGTAAGTGAAACGTACGTTTCTTGCTAAATCTCTCTATTACCTCCTTTCGAAATTAATTTTGATGTGGACAACTACATCTGGACAAACCAGTTTATGGAAATATGTTCGCGAAACCACGTTTTGACAAATTGGTTCTGTTTCGTGTTTGCTCCAATGTGTACGACGCATATTGATGTATGCAATGGTTTTCAATGACAGTATAAAGTTGTAAATATAGTAAGAAATTTTGTAGACAACGGACGGTAAGCTGAAATTTCATGGCCATCTTTGATAAGGGACAACAGCATCTGCTCACCGTATTCATTTCAACCTTCCGTATCTTTTGCAAATTTGCGCTTCCGCTCCTTTTACAGAGCGGGCGCTTTTTTCTTGGCTCGATGCACCGTGTCTTGAGGGCCTTTTTTATTTATTATTTTTTTGTTTTGGCATTGGGCCTGCGCACATGTCGAATTTATGAACGCCTTGGTGAACGGTTCGGGCGAACGTCCCCACGGGGCAAACTGCCCGAAATTCGACTACGTAAGCCAGGCAAATGTTTTTATTGTCATTTTTTTTTTCTTTTCGCAACAGTTGTTCAGATTCTCAAGCCCTAATTGAACGCGACTACTGCGCCAGACTTGGCACAGCATCCAGTGGCTTGGCCGCTGCGGTAAGGTCTCCCATTTTTTTAATCGGGGTTTAGCTGCTCTCTAATAATAGCCCGGGAATCGGGCCCCCGCCTGTTGCTCCTCGCAGCAGCAGCAGCAACAACGCTTTGGCTTGATGCCCGACTGGGGCTCTGCCAAGACTCCTTTCTTGGCCCTGCCACGAGGTGACTCTGGAGAATGTTTGCCCGCCAAGGTCTTTTAGGATCCATCGTCACACCACGGGCGGATGACGTCACAACGCATGCGCACGAGGTAAAGTGTCGGGTTGTAACCCAAACAGGAAGTCGCTGGTAGGTGGGCAGAATGATAGTAGCCCTACCAATCGGTGCCCTGGTATCCAACGTGAGGTCGTTTTAAAACATGCTTCCAAAAGCAGAGGTGTAAATGACGAATAAAGCAGGAAAAACTGAGCAAAAGTTTCGAAATGAGGGGCCTATACGCGGCAAGACATTGTGGTGAAGCGTCATTGGTACAAGCGCCATAAACTGGAAACATTTGTTTCCTTTGATCCCGATCGCCTTTTGCACGATCGGCAAACACGACCAGAAGTTTGCTGAAACATCGGGATGGTAACTTTGTAAACATGTTCTCAAAACCCTTGCTTTTGCGCTGTGCTTTCGTTAGTGTGAATTAGGCTTTAGTCAGTTGCTCACAGTTTTTCGATTTTACTTTTCTCTGCTGTCTCCCACTACAATCGTACTTTTCATCCTTTCTTGCTAAACTCATCAATCTTATTATTTCCTTCGTTTTGTTTTGTTTTACTCCCCTTCTGCCCACAGAAGTCATGCGTCTTTCGACTTGTCTATCCCCGCTTTTTCTTATTTTCAAGCATAGCGAGGGCAATATTTTACTTCCTAGGCAATGTGCCCATTAAACTCCACCAGCCAGCTAAACTATTCCCTAAAACCTGTTAATAAGACCTCATTAACATCGTTTACAGTCTGAAAACAAAAACAAACAAAAAACGACTCGCCAAACCGTTAATATTTTGCATAGTCGCATTTTCCACTCTAGCAAAAGTGTTTGGTTATCACAAAAGGATGATCACTGCATCACAGCACTACATAAAGCAAGCTTAGCAATTGCAGTTAACAAAGATACAATCAGAACCCCCACGTCTGTCGATATTTCGAGATTTGTATTAAATGATAAACTTGCTAAATGTCTTCATTTCCTTTTTTTTTGGAGATAATATGCAATAAGAGATTGGTTGGGTATCACATATTACGTTTGAGTGCATGTAGTTGAAGACTACATTGTAATGGAAGGAGAGATAAATGTGTCGGCGAAGTA
>JAQGAE010005406.1:0-11287 GCA_034696685.1 Julus scandinavius
CAAGTAAGTAAACATGTTAGTGTAAATATATATATATGTTAAAAATCATCTAAATGCCGCGAAAACAAAGAACAACAGGAATCACCTCCGATGGTGGGCGTTTAATCCAAGAGATGAGCTGACGGCGTCCAACGGCAAATTACCCACCTACAGCCCAGGACCTTCTGTCCTTCGGACCTTCTGTCCTTTGGACCTTCTGTCTGGACTCATAGACCTTGCGCTTTTTGAGGACCAGCAACTCGTCCTCCATAGCTTCCAGCCATTTATCGGAATCCGGGGCCGATATTGCATCGCTTAATTTCGTTGGATCAGAATCTACGACACTCAACTCAGCCTTATTCCTAGTGCCTGAGGATACAGGAACCCGCTTGTCCGGAGCTTTGGATTCCTTGTCCCGATCCTCAGTCCCCTCGTCTGTCGGGTCAATTTTGAACTCCCCTGAAATGTGTTGAGTGAGGAGAAGTCAAAGTCGTGATCGTATTCGACCTTGTTGTCCCGGCAGTACGTGCTGATCTCATTGGTGGAACGGAAACGCTTTCCATCCAGGTAGTAATGGACATCAGCACGTTGCCCCGTCTGTCTGTGTTGAATTACCCGTCTATAAATGGAAGACTCCACAGTCGGGGGTTCACGAGTTTTCAATGGACTCGTGGGCGCCTCCGCAGTAGGAACACTGGCCTTGGGGGCCTCGGCAGGAAATTCTCCTGGAGCTTCCTGTCCAAGTTCTGACAAGGACATTTGTCCTGTGGATCGATCGTCAGTATCGGTCCCCATGATTGCCTCATCAACCCGAACTTGACTAGACTCGAAGATGCGGCCTAGTTCCGGGTTGAAGAAGCGGTACCTCTTCGTCGTTTGGGCGTAGCCGATTAGTATTCCACTAACGTAAGTGTCGCTCAGTTTCCCCTTCCGTTGAGCCTGGGGGACAAAACCGTAGACTCTACTTTCCACCCGCTGGAGAAGGGCAAGTTTCGGCGTATATCCCTTAAACCACTTGTAAGGGGAATTCATGTCAAGTATTCGTTAGGGCAGTCGATTTTTCAGGTAGTTGAAGGAGAGAAGAAATTCGGCCCAAAACTTGTTACCCAAACCGGAGTTGCGTAACATGACTGATAGCTTGAACGGCTTTCTGATTGAACTGTTCAGCTACTCCATTCATATGTGGAGAGTAGACATTCGTGTGCAGATGTCTAATCTCCTCTCCGCATATAATTTTTCAAACAGTTTGAGGCAGAATTCTCCCCTATTGTCGGTCTTTATACCCTTCGCCTTATGACCAGTCTTGTTCTCCATCCAGGTGATGTAGCTACAGATACTGTCCATGACCTAATCCTTGTGTTGCAGGGGATACACTTTGCATTAGTGCGAGTAATCGTCGATCAGTGCCAGATAGTACCGACAGCCTGTACCCAAAGGGAAAGCAATCGGCCCCCACACGTCCGCATGGATCAGTTCCAGTGGTGCCTTTGAATAGATTTTATCCTGTGCCGGGTGGGTTTGTTAATGCATATTACATTCAAAACACAACTGACAATTCTGTGGTTTATCTGTCAACTTTGGCAGACCACGGAAATGCTGAGACCTTAACATTTGCAGGATCGTGTCCTGGCTGATGTGGCCAAGTCTCAGATGCCACAACCTCAATTCCGAAAATTGGGCCAACCCACCTGTGGCTGACACCAACATTGGCTGCAACAATTTCTTGCCCAAGTCGGGTCGAGGCACCGCTGTCACATGATACAGACGCTCTTCTTTTTAGAAATCTAGAATTTTAACTCCCTTATGATCAAAAACTTGAATTTGGACTCCCTTATGATCAAAAACTTGAATTTTGTTTGCCGATCTCTTCCAGGTACAGCCTGCAGATTTGCTAATCTGGGTGGCTGACAAGAGATTTCTCCTTCCTGACGGAGCATATGTGACATCACGGATGGCAGTGAGCCACCTTTGGCCGTTCACATCAGAAGAAAACACAACTGTACCCTTACCGACAATCCGGAATGTCCCAGAATAAGAGTACATGTCGATGGGGGTTTGTTTCGTGGTACTCCGTGAACCAGCCGTGATCATGACATATGCTCATGCCCGCCCCGGAATCCCAAGTTCACCGATCGTCGTTACCCTCATCAGCGGTTAGTGCTTATTGATTGTCACGTTCCTTCCCCCTAATGAGTTTTACCTAAAATCAGGTAGAGTGGCCAAGGTGGGGCCACGGTCAGGGCGTGATTTTTTTTGTCGGCCATCTTGGTTGCGGTTTTTTTTGGTTGATTAATAGCTGGCACCCCGGATGTACCGTAAACGTGAGTTTTATTTTCGTTTTGTTTGATAAATCCGCGTGAGATGGGGATTCTCCGTCATTGAACTCCTTGACAATGCAGCCCATGCTCTGAATTACGTATACCATCGTAATCCTCTGCTAACAATGGCAGCAGAGCGTGGTTCCTGTATCCTCAGGCACTGGAAGTATGACTGAGGTGAATGTCGTGGATTCTGATCCAACGACATTTAGCGATGCAATATCGGTTCTGGATTTTAATAAATGGCTGAAAGCTATGGAGGACGAGTTGCAAGTCCTCAGAAAGCACAAGGTCTACGATTCTGTACCGTTTAGGAAGGACAGAAGGTCCTGGGCTGTAGGTGGGTGTTTACCTGTACGCAAGACTCGCAGGGCTTCGTGGTGAGACACAGGGCTCGTCTTGTTGCTAAGGGGTTTCAGTAATGGAAGGGTTTAGACTTCACGGATGTTTACAACTCCATGATTAATTTCACGCTGAAACGATCTGCAAGATCGTGGAACATTGTAGCCAATGCTGCTTTTAGACAGATAGGTTTCGTACGTAGAAAGACAGATGCTTGCCTATATACCTGTAAGGAGAACTGGTTGCATTACATACATACTGTTAAACGTGGATGATTTGCTGGTTGCTGGGCAATCTGCAGCTGTCACTCAATGAGTTGGCCAAAGTTTAGTTCAGTATTTTTGTACCAAAGACTTAGGTGAGGTACATCATTACCTCGGTATTATAATTGCACAAGAGGCCAAAGGATAATTTGTCCTACTCCAACGCAATAAAAAACCAGCTTTACTAGAAACATATGGCCTTCTTCAAGCAAAACCCAAGTACTTACCTATAGAGGTTGGCCATCTTAGTTCAAAGGCAGCATCACAGAGTCCACCCTTCCAAGACAACACCAAGTATCGAAAAGATATTGTCCTAGCCATAGGAATCCTGTGTCCAAGCAGGTTATAATGAGATTCATCTGACATGTTATGTCGATGCTGACTGGGCAGGTTATTTTTCGAATCGCAACTTAACTTCCGGCAACATCTTTTTGATTGGAGAAGGAGTCGTTGCATGGTCAAGCTTGAAACAAGCTACTGTAACTCTCTCCACCACAGAAACGGAATATGTTTCAGCCTCCTCTGCATGCCAGGGAATACAGTGATTTCGTCAACTTCCTCTGGATATGTACATACCCAGCTCAACACCATCCATAATATATGAAGATAATCAAAGGTGCATGAAGTTAGTAGAAAAGGAGCAAGGCAATGCATGAACAGAACACATGATGTTCGGCATCATTATATACAGGACTTATTTGCATCGCACGTCATCTGCCTCAAGTACTGCCCAGCAGAGGATAACTTGGCAGATATCTAGACTAAGCCGTTGAGTAAGGAACAGTTCCAATGATTAGCTGATGGCATTGGTTAACAAGGCTGACGAGTAGCAGTCGTGAAGGGGTGTTGGAGGGAAACGCATGCACTTTGTCCAGGGTCAACCTTGATTAGATTCCTGTTGACATTCTTTTCCATTTATGCAAATATGTTAATTGCCTAATTACATCAAGTATGTTTAGTATGTTGGCATGTTGCCCCAAAACACATTACTGTAATGTTTTCTCTAAGTATAAATACTGACTGTATTCTATTTATTTTTACCATTCTCTTCTGCGCTCCTGCTAAATAAACAGTTCTTAACTATATTAGTGCTTCAACAGTTTCTGCTTTACAGTGCCTAGGAATTTCAACACTAACTAATAGAAACACTTAGGTGGACTTAAATTCAAAGCTGCTAAGGTCATCAGCTCCGGACAAGGCATTGTGAGTTTTTTATTGGTGCAATGCTTGTACAAATTTCACTGTAAATTCAACTTAATTCAACTCAGCACCCTACAGTTAGCAATTAATGCCATAGGGCAGGGTGGGTCATACCCAATTTCAGGAGAATGCTCCTACATCAGAGGCAACTTAGTAATCATTGTTAGACTTAATTTAAACTAAATAATGAGAATCGCCATGTAGGCTATGTCTCGCATGTCTCGCTTGAAAAAAGGAACAATAGTAAGCATTCATCTTAGCATGAAGCTCGGTTAAAGGATTTGGGTGATTGTCTACTCCTAGAGTGGTTGTTAGGCGTTAATATATGCCAAAAAAATGTGAATTAAGAGCAAAATTAAGATGTTTGAATAATCCATAGATAACTTTTTGCATCTGATATGTCCCTATTTAGGGACCATCTCTATATGCTGATTATAAAACATCCTGTGAGGGTATCAAACTGGAGTACAATATTCCAACAATTGGACATTTTCTGCACATTCTCGAAATATGCTTTGAATGAATCTAAGGCGATGGTTTGTTGTACCAACATTTTTTGTAAAATGGTAATTCCAAGAAAGGTTTTTGGTAATACAAACCCCCAAATACTTGACAGCATCAACAACAGCGAGTTGAACACCAACCAGAAAGTATTCAGGTTGAAAAATTTCTGTTTACGAGAGAAACACACCACCATGCATTTCACTTTATTTAAATTTATCTGCCATTCATCAAAGGGGAGAAACTTCTGCCTTTATCTACTTTATCATATACATTGGAATCGTTAGCAAACAGTTTTGAATTACTAGACAGCGACTTTGAAAGGTCGTTTATGAATAAGAGGAAAAGCAAGTGGCCGAAGACACTATTTTGGGATACACCAGATGTTACATCTGTCCAGCTTGATTCAGCTCCATTAATTGCAACCCTTTTCTTTGCAAGGTCCCAATAGCCTGACTTTCCACGTGAGAAACACTGCAGGCACAATGATGAGAGTTAAACAATTTAATAAAGCAACAAAAAGAACAACGTTAATACAAAAGTGGCCTGCTAACTTGCAGGACTTCAGAAACAACTTAAAGGCACGAACTTTACATAAATCACAATCGGACGCTGATCGACCCGATCAGGCCACAAATCCGTACTCCCTTTACTACTGGCCCAGGTCATGGATGGTCATGACATTTCTTGATAACCTCCTCCCGCATGTGCTCAGGTACCACTAAAAGTAATCGAGGCGGCTCTGACGGGTGGACAAAATATAGTCCACTTAACATGATATACCCTTTCGGGGCCACTGCCCTACCCACCGCTCTATGTCGTAACCCACGTAACGAAGAATCATCACACTGTTCCTGTGCCATATTAACTTGGAACTGAAGCAAATAGATATATCCATCAAGAATATATGCTCAAGAAGTCAAAATCCACATGCAGTCCACCCTTCTTATACTCAATCTCGTATATAAACTCCTCCATTATGGCCGCCCAATGCCTAAAGCGATTAGACGGATTCTTTAAGGAACTAAGGTAGCACACAGCATGATGGTCCGTAACAATAGTCTTCAACCTATTCAAATATAGATATTGATGAAACTTTTCAGCTTGCCAAACTATCGCCAGAGCCTCAAGTTCCGTCACAGTATAACGGGTCTACGCCGGCAGGAGAGGACGACTCGCATAAGCCAAAACTCGGTGATCAGGCTTCTCCCCCTGGTGCAAAATAGCACCCAGCCCTACCCGTGAAGCATCCGTATGCAATCTTAACGGGGCCCCTGGGTCAAACATAACCAGAATAGGGGCCGTACACAGGGTCTCCTTCAATCACACAAAACTGTCCTCACACAAGGCAGACATACAAATGGGACAACTTCTTGAGTCAGGTTAACGAGCGGTCTTTCTATCATGGCAAACCCCTCCATAAACTGATGATAATACCTGCATAATCCTAAAAAACTTTTCACCCCCTTATGTGTCTCGGGCCTGGGAAAATCCCTCACCACAACCACTTTGTGTGGGTCAGTAGCCACCCCTTGAGCACTCACCACATGGCCCAAATACCTGACCCGCTAAAATCCAAAAAACACTGTGAGTGCTTCAGCTTGATATTATGTGATACCAGAACAGCCAAAACCGCTCTTAAGAGCTCAATAAACAACTGGAAGGTAGGGGCAAATACAATAATGTCATCCAGGTAAATGAGGCACGCCTCCCATTTCAACTGTAAAAATATCTAATCTAAACCCCGATGCATAGTTGCAGGCGCATTACATAGATTATGTATTACCATGTAAGGTCCCGATAGCCTTACCTTCCACGCGAGAAACACAGCAGGGACAATGATGAGAGTTAAACAATTTAATAAAGCAACAAAAAGAACAACATTGATACAAAAGTGACCCGCTAACTTGCGAGACTTCAGAAACAACTTAAAGGCACGAACTTCATGTAAATCACAAACGGATGCTGATTGACCTGATCAGGCCCCAAATCCGTACTCCCCTTTCTGCTGGCCCAGGTTCCATTTATATTCCCTTCCACCCCCCTGGTGGCGACCTGGGCAGCAGAAATGCAGAACTTCCAGAACATTCCACACAACTTTAACGTTCACTTTGGACCCGTGCACATACCATTTAATCCGGGCATACTGGCCCACATTCCATTACATTCCCACCATGCGCGGACCTTGCCCCAGGGGATTGTTACAGCTTCCTTTCTGTTAGAAATGCGGCTTTCCGTGAAATTGCAAGGGGATTGATCCCATATGATTTAAGTTTTAATATCAAACGTTGGTGATGGACATTGTCAAATTCCTTAGCAAAATCCAAAAATATGGCAATAAACTTCTTTACCATCTTCTGTGGATCCATCTATGGATATCATGAATTAACAGGGCCAGCTGCATTTACAAGAACATCTCTTTATGAATCCATGCTAATTGTCTTAACAATCATGCAGATATTTGCATATTTCCAGTCATCAGGAAGGATGCTTGAGTCATTCAATTGTTGAAACAATTTTGATAAAAATACACTAATCACAGGAGCCAGTTCTTTTTCCAAGACAAAAATCCTATCAAGATCCAAGAAATCCGATGATGGAATTATTGGTTTTGATGGACTTTTTTGGAATTTCCCACATTTCCCATAATTTTAATGGGTAACACTCATGGAATTGCATTGGCTTAATTGGTCATGTACCTATTTAACTACAGCTTAAATGGGATAATGGGTTATCTTGACAAATTACCATTATACACATGGGATTTCATGGTCGAGAAAACCAACTATAATTAACAAAATGTAGAAAATATGTCAAATAAGACCTAATGAGACCAATAAGACAAGCAGTGTGACCTAAAAAGAACCAATTGGGTATGGGATTTTTTTATTGTGGGACTCATGGGATAAGTAGCATCTTATGAGAAACTTAGGGGGTCTCATATTTGCAAGACCTACTCAAGTAAAAAATCTCATGGTCTCATAAGGAAAGCAATGAGAATAATGAGAACCCATTATTAATGGGATTTCATTGAATGGGACTCAAGGAGATAAGTCCCTTACTAATTAGATTTAATTATAATTTTATTAGATCTCATTATAAAAATAATATGTGGAACAATTAAGACTGTGTGGGTTGTTCTATACCAGAATACACCCATACCTCGCTTTACGGCCTAGATGCTGTAAGGCCGCCTCGTCACCGTCCGTGATTTTGTTGCCTACACATGCAACCTTTGACCCCCGAGGTCAAAACACCGCCGCAAAGAAATACAAGTTAATTACGCTAATTAACTAATTAGTGTTGGCACACAGCCAGGTGCCAACAACGTGAAGGAAAAGAAGTTGGTCGTGACAAGATGTCACGTAGCCACCCGTCGGACGACCTTTGAAGGCCAAGGGTCAAGAAGTAAACGGTAATCGGAATTGCTTGCCAGGGAGCGAGCAAAGCGAAAAGAAAAGTGACAAACAAAGGATCGCGGGAGATCAGGCCGAAGAGGGATCAAGGAAGGACGTGCCTAGAGCGAGGAATAGAAAAGGAAGAAAAGGAAAGGAAGGAGAGGAAGGGTGTGAGCGCCGTGCTGAGCAAAGGTCAAGCAGCTGTTGCTTGAGGACAGTGTCTGCCGGAACCTGAAAGTGAAGGACTTATCCGCGAAATCCAAAGGAACAGTGAGTGATGCCATTTTACTGTCACCAGAGATATAAGTTAACCAGCCAAGACAGAAGACGGAAAAACAAGGGACAAGTTATCGGAGGAGTCATCCGCAGAGCCCTATGCCTATGCCTGTCCAGTGCTGTCGAAATTCCCTGTCCACCTTACTAACCTCTCCCACGCAAGCCTTACCTGACGAATTACCTATCCATGAGAAACCTTATCCCGAGAAGACCTTCCCTGACTAACCTGCCGTGGTGCGGCGAAGACCACCCGATGCCAGTGTAACGCCGGTGGACCAGAAGTGCCGTCGCAGTCCACGAGAGACGATCCAGCAGGAACCGAGAGCCGAGGACGGGCGCCAGAAGCCAGCCCGCATGCCAGTTCCCGCGTGCCGAGTTTTGAAATTGTGAATTTCACTGTACACCGCGAGCGAATCAAGTGTTAGCCAGCCAGCTGCACTTGCGAATAAACTTTTGTACCTTTTACCTGTGTACTGTCTTACAGATGCATTCCGGAAAAGTTGGCCATACATAAAAAAAACCGTATAAAGAATCAATTTTTTCTGCATTGCGATTTTCATTTTTTTGCCTTAATTCTTTAACGAAGTGAAACCCATAAGTATTTTATTGTTAGCCAAATCCGACCTTGTTTGTGCAAATTGGGGTAACTTATCACAATTTTTGACCACTTGGTTTAATTACAACATTTTTTTTGGCTATATAACGAAGCATTGCGGGCCGTAAATCGAAGCAGTGCCATAATTTAAAAAAGGCCGTTATAGGAAAAGGCCGTTAAAGCAAAAGGCCGTATATAAAGAGTGGCTGTATAGCGAGGTATAGGTGTAATATATTGTATGAGAAATCACTTAACAAAATATTTAGTAATTTACATTAAGTCGCACTCAAACACGCATATGTACCTCTTTCAAAGTGTTTTCGTCAGTAGTCATCGGTAGGTTAGTGGGAAAGGTATTGAACCGGGAACGCATGGTACTTAGGTTCAATCCCTGCTTAGTTACGGCTTTTTTTTACGGAATTAATGGGACCCATAATCCCATGTGTACCTGAGTTTTATAATGGAAACAAATAAATACCAATGGTTAATGGTTCTTATGAATCTCCATTTTCTCATTGGTTTTATTGGACCATGAATGACATCATCATAACACATTCTGTGCTGGAACCATTGCCCATCTTTCATGGAAATTAAGATGGGAATTTTGTCCTGGGTTAGTACTTTTGATGACATGTTTTCAGGACCAACAGATTTTTGAGGAGATAGTGCTTCAAGAAGTTTAATGACCCCATCACTAAATATGTGCACCTATTCGAATACAGAATCAGTAATCATTGCAAAATTAGGTAATATTGGATTTTCTTTAACAAAAACTTCTTTAAATTGTGAGTTTAAAATTGT
The DNA here is from genome assembly GCA_034696685.1 of Julus scandinavius. Classification (NCBI taxonomy): domain Eukaryota; kingdom Metazoa; phylum Arthropoda; class Diplopoda; order Julida; family Julidae; genus Julus; species Julus scandinavius. The sequence continues at coordinate 9,674 of JAQGAE010005406.1, forward strand.
AGCAATTTAAAAACTATCATATATCACTCTTCCACTTATGTCAACCAGAGCAGAGTACTTTCAGAAAAACTTAGGATTCTCCTTTGAAGAATCCCCTAATCTAAATTTTTAAAAGTATAAATGAGCATCGAAAATATCTTTTTAAACTTTTGCTTTAGCAATTTGAACTTAGATTTAGCATCCACAGACTTTGATGTTCTTAACTTATTTCTGGCCAGTCTCAAGTTAGGTAAGGTGCAGTGAATTTCTGTTGTATTACACTGGCTCAGATCTTTTGCAACATAATTTAGAAGGAATAAATCTTTAAATGCCCTCGTCTATAACTTTCTTTACATAATTCCCAGTTACAACCAACAGTTCTCAAACAACTGACAAATTTCCAAAGTCTGACCTAATCAGCCTTATGAAACTGGTAGAACTTTTTCCTAGGAACTATGATTTTGCAAAGGCGATACGACAAACTCAGAAACAATTAATTAGTTGTGATTCCCAATCACAGCATCTGTGAAAACATCAGTGAACAACTCTGGAGAATTTGCTATTAATAGTTCAAGTATGTTTCTGCCCCTGGTGGGCAGGTTATTTAGTTGCTCAAAGAATGATCTGCCATGAAGTTCAGGAAGAATTTAGAATTTCTAGCAAATGGAGTAGTAGTGTTAATCTTCAGGGCTGTTTCTCTAATAGAAGAATTTTTTTTAGAGAGGGCTATGAATACCCCAGGAAAACTACCCTCACTATCTCTTCGATAAACTGTAAAATTGCTAGGGAAAATTACTTCGTTGGCAATGTTTTCAGTTAACCACCGTTCAGATCCAATTATGATGTCTGAACAGTGTGACTCCACTGCCTCCCTAAACTTCATCGAGTTGTTTAAACCAACACATTAAGACCATTAAACTGCTTCCTCTCTTTAAGAATGAAATTTACAAGCAAAGTAAAAGTTTTTAATTTACCCAATCCAGTCCTGCAGTAGCTCCATTGAGGAAGGATCCAAGAACAGACCTCCTGAGTTTAGGTGAAGACCATCATGGGAGTAATACCTCACAGGATTTTGTAACAACTCCTGAGCGGTGTTAGCAAACACGATGCCCTCCTGCTTGCTATAGATTGAAATCCTTTGTGAAAAGTTCCTCACCTATTTCTTTAGACATTACCCTCCTGAGATTGACAATTGCAGCATAGACTGTCAGACTTGCATCACATTATATGACTATTTGGTAGTCATATAGGTTTATTGTCATCAAATTCCAAATTACAAGAAATTGCAACTTTTGTAAATTAGGTGCATTTTTAGTCCATTATCTGAATTCTTATTCTATGCTTAATGGGGGTTTATTGTCCCATCTTATCTTCAGAGTTAATTCTCTCTTCTACAGTTGTTTTGGAGCTACAAGCATGAGACAAATTCCAATTGGATCAAAGGACTTCGATCTACTCTATTGAAAATAAAATCTTTTTTTGTAAGAATAGAAGAAAGATCGTGTGTAGATTCTTTCTTTATAGCTGATTAATTAGTTTAGGGATTGGAAACTTGCTTAAAGGCATATTCAATGATTTTGAGATTGTTGCTGTCACGACAGTTACCAGTTGCCAACAAGTAATTAATTTCTCTGC
>JAQGAE010005407.1:0-11286 GCA_034696685.1 Julus scandinavius
GTGTACGGCGAACATTGCATTTCATTGGCCACTGTGAAGCGTTGGAGCAAACGGTTCAAAGAAGGACGTGGCAGTTGTAAAGACGATCCAAGACCGGGCCAAATTCACATTGCAATAACCCCTAACACAATTGCACAGGTGGATGAGCTGATTAGATAAGAGCGAAGGATTAGCCATTCCACATTTTTGGGCAATTGAAAAACAGCTCAAGGGAACTCGATTTATGTGCACGCATCTCGTTAATCAGTGGGATAAATGTCTAAATGCTCATGGCGACTACTTTTAAATAAAGTACTCAGTTTGTCAGATATTCTTGTTTGGCTCACTTTCATTTGACTCGCCCTTGTATATGGGCATATGCGCATTAGATTGAAACAGCTCTGCTAATTCCACAAGTTGAGTGTCTTTTGTTAAATGGGCTTAAATTCAGTTTGCACAGGCCTGCCAAGATGAACTGCACCTCTATAAACCCCATTGTCAGCACATGTACTATGGCTCCATTAAATTATAAGCTGTGGACATGTGCGAAATTAAGGGGTATAACAACAAAAAGCTATTTCTTTATTTGATCTTTGAATTAAAAAGTTTGATTAAAAAGTTGACTTACAACGTTTTAATGTGCACCCATTGTGCACATTAAAACTGTCAATATCTTCATTACTCCAAATTTAACTTTAAAACCATATATATATATATAACATAACTTGTATGTTTTTATTTAAGGATACTAACGTAAGCCACATATGTACAATGATGAAGCCTTAAATCCTGCCTTTTGCAAAACACAAAAATGGTACATAAATGACCGCACAAGACATTAAATCTGTTGGTTTTTTTTTCCTAAAATGAAAACATAATTCTTGCTCACAATTTCTGTCAGTTAACTACAGTAAACTTTTAATTTTCTGCAGAAATGGGTCTCTCCTGAGATGGTTGAAATGTTTAACAGAAAATTTGTTATACCCCTTAATTTCGCACATATCTGCAGCTTATCATTGAATGGGGCCATAGTACATGTGCTGACAATGGGGTTTGTAGAGGGGCAGTTCATCTTGGCAGGCCTGTGCAAACTGCATTTGTGCCCATTTAACAAAAGACACTCAACTTGTTGAATTGGTAGAGCTGCTTGAATCTAATGCGCATGTGCACCATATGTGGAACAAATGCAGATACCCTAACTGCCCTAAGTGAAATGCTACTTTGAGTACTTACAATGTTTCTTTCTCTTGATGGCTAATGTGATACGCTTTGGCTTTTTCTGAGAAACCTACAAAAACATACTTTTTCATTTCTCGTCTAATTTGTCATGAATTGATCATGAAATGACACCACTTCCGATTAATCGTATTGTCTCGTATGGAGGTTTGTTCCCTGTCCAACTTTCAATCTGTGTCAGCTCACTCAAAGACTTCAACAGACAATGAACTCTGAAGTCTGCCTACATATTCTTTGGCAATGTTGACTGTCATGATGTAGCGTTTCATCTCAGCCAGAGTTTAGTTGATATGCTCGGGATTTTTCATCTGCTGCTAACTCTTTGTAATAATAAAGAATAATGAATTATATTCTATGTTTGTACTCCTTTGCAATATCATATGATTGCATAGAGTTTTGATCTTTCAGTTGGTTTCCTTTTCAACCTGCTATTTGTACTTATTGAATTCATCTATAGTCTCACGTTCTCTTCATGATTACAACATTTTGATTGATAGAAAACCATCTAAAATGTAGCAAAGTATCTGACCCTTAAATTTATTCAATTTTCATTGGCCCACTAATGTTTCTGTGCACCAGTTTAAGAATGTCATTGGTTTTTATTTTCGGATGATTAATATAGGTGAATCTTTCCAATCTTTTCTCTTTCGCAAACTTTATAGTTAAATTCATACATTTGTACTAAGCCGTTGAAGACAACTTGCAGACCATCATCGTAATATATACATTACATGTGCAAACTTGGCTTATTTTGTCATTTGCACTCTGCTTTCCAGTGACCACTAAGACTGCACTTGAATCATTTCAAGTGAACTCACAAAATTGTAATTTTCTTAAATTAACCAACAGATAGTTTCAAAAATAGTTTCACAATTTCTCTGAAACATTTATTTACTTCTATGTCTATGCAATAATAAATTACAAATTAATGACAAAATAAAATGCATCAAAATCCGTTGTCAAAAAAGTATTGGCACACTTTGTGAACTTGTAAAATGATGGTGTACTTCAAATTGAGTCATATGGCTTTTATTATAGCTTTCATGTTTCAGCTGTTTATTCCTTAGTACACATATTACCACAGATGTTCTACAGGGTTAATATCTGGAGATGGTGGATGTGTAATCTACCTCCTGTGTTCCCCAAACCATGACATTACTGTCAATGTGTTTGGCAGTATGAAGCACATGTTTAGGATCATTAGCAGTTTTCTTTTTTCGTTAAATTTTAGTTACTGTGAACACCTCAAATGTTACTCTTTTGAGAAAATAATTATTCTAAGTTTCAAGTGGCTTATTGTGGTGTGGCCAATGCAAACTCCAGCATTCAGCATTTTGTATGGTACAATGGCAGCTTGGTTGTACATGGATGTTGTGCCATCATTTATTTAAATAAATCAAGGAAATTGGGTAGTGTATAAAGTAAATTGTTGAGCAAGTAACTGTTTAATGAACTGAACTGTAAAAGGCTACAACAGGTAGAACAAAGAAAACGAAATCAACTGACTCCTGAGAGTTTTCTTTCCAACTCCTGCCCTAAGATGCAACACCATCTAGGGGCCACTTAAGGAAGTGCAGAGCACCAAATTCAAATACTTTTTAAAACAGGGTGAATTATAAAAATGTAGACGAGCGTTTTTTTGGTTTTTTATCGTTTTTTATCGGCCACAACAGAAATAATTTCAAAGAAGTGTGTTCGGGAGTGCTTTAAGGAGGATCTGTCAGCTAAAAGGTTTTTATTCATTGATTATATGCCACGTGGATAGCACGTGGCATATTGTTATCCCTAACAATAAACGTGATAATAACAAATAAACTTCGAAGAAATTGTGGTCGGGAGTGTCTTCAAGGAGGAACTGACCGCTAGAAGGTTTTTATATAGATTTATTAACAATAAAAGTGTGACCACTTGGATAGCACGTGACATTGCTGAAGTTACCCTTAACAATAAACGTCGAGTGACATTCTAGGATCATAAAGCTGTGGTTGGTTAAATCATAGATATTCACACAGTACATCTAATATAAATCACAGTGTATAGGCATTGTACCTTGACATCAAAAAGGATTCACTGGAAACCGAGGAAAAGATGGAGGACTCTAGGATATGCACACCAACCTGCACTTTACAGGGTTTAAGATTTGGAAAAATTGAAAGTCACATTTCATTTATTTATTTTTATTTTAATTCCTTAATTTTATCAACCATTTATTTATTTCATTCAGGTATTGGAAGCACACTGGGTCTAGGAATCTATGTACTTGCAGGTGAGGTTGCCAGAGAAGATGCAGGACCAGCAATTGTCATTTCCTTTTTTATTGCTGCACTGGCATCCATGTTTGCAGGTAAGCTAGGTGTTTATATTAAGTGCTCAATATAATTGAAAAGAGTTGAAATTGGGATACTTAAGTATTATGGCTAATTAGGGTTTGCAGCTGGGTCACCTGACTATTCAGCAGTATATATGTACACAGTCTATACAGTGGTGGTACAGTTGGTACCCTAACTGAGATGACAGTTTTCTGCATACAGACAAAATGGCTTAGGTTCTGAAACAAAAGTAGCAATTTCAAAACATTAATTATGCAATTATGTGCCTGAATTTATGTATTGATACCCTTGATGTTTTTCGTAATATCTTTATAATATCAGCAAGAAGTTTTATGAAACAATACATCTGCATAACTCAATGTAAGTATATAAAGCAGTAAATGTGTACAGAAAGCAACGGACGGATTGTACTCAGGTAACCCACATTGTTGGCCCAATCGTTGGATTTTAAGTTGGCAACATTGGTGAACTGTTGGAATTTGGCGGCCAACATTGGCTAAACATTGGAAAATGGTGAAGTTGCCTATCATAGGTTTTATGTTGAAAATAAACGTTTTTTATATATGTAGACATATTCCCGGGTGAAAGAAACAATTGGATTACAAAAAAACTGAACCATTCATCCAATTATTATTTCGAAGGGTGTTTGTAAATTGGACCATTCAATATTTTAGTGCAACCATTGAAACTCTCCAATTGTAATCCAATGGTCCTACTGCTGTATGGTCCCATTAATTACGTTAAAAAAACGTCTCTCAGCAGGGATCGAATCTATGTACCAAGCGTTCCCAGTTCAATACCTTTACCACTTACCTACTGATGATTCATGACGAAAACACATTGAAAGAGGTATATATGCGTGTTTGAATGCCACTTAATGGAAATTACTAAAAATTTTGTTAAGTGATTTCGCATACAATATTACACCTATACCTCGCTATACGGCCATTCGCTACGATTGGCTTTTCGATTTACGGCCCACAATGCTTCGTTATACGGGAAAAAATGCTGTAATTAAACAAAGTGACCAGAAATTGTGATAAGTTACCCCAATTTGCACAAACAAGGTCGGATTTGGCTAACAATAAAACACTTATGGGTTTCACGTTAAAGAAGGCAAAAAAATAAAAATCGCAATGCAGAAAAAATTGATTCTTTATATGGGTTTTTCGATATGCGGAAAACTTTTCTGGAGCGTATCTAGGCCGTAAAGCGAGGTATGGGTGTATTCTGGCATAGAACAACACACAGGCTTAATTGTTCAACATATTTTTATAAAGAGATCTCATACAATTATGATTAAATCTAATTAGTTAGGAATTATCTCATTGAGTCCCATTCAATGAAATTCCATTAATAATGGGTTCTAGCTCATTTATGTCATTGCTTTCCTTATGAGACCACATAATTTTTTACTTGAGTAGGTCTTGCAAATATGAGACCCCATAAGGTTTTCATAATATGCTACTTATCCCATAGAGTCCCACATTAAAAAATCACTTACACAATGGATTTCCATTAGGTCCCACTGCTTGTCTTATTGGTCTTATTAGATCTCATTAGCAAGTCCCAGTAATCCCATAGTCTCATACGATTTTGCTATGGGACTGTATGGGAACAATTTAAATTTATTTCAAAATCATGATATTATATGTACATAATACATCTTGGTTTAGTAAATGATGGCATAAAGTAAAATAAATGTATGTACTTATGCAGATGGATGCATAAAAATATCAAGCAGAAATTAGTGTATGCATTTTCAAATAATTAATATTAAACTACAAGAGATCATTTGATTATTGCATTCCCAAATCAAGACATTAATAATAAAAGGAAAATTGAGGATTATTGCACATCCAAATAGTCAAAACTTTTGGCTAATAGCAAGACAATTCGTGTTCGATAAAACTAATGTTTCTCTGCAAATTGAACAAATGAATAATTCACTTAATTGACAATTCAACAGTTGGAAGATTGAAGGAACATTGCAAAATTGTTGAAGAAATATACAAAATAATTGGACAAGCCTAATTCTCAATTGTTCAATAGTAAAACTAATTCAGAATGTTTGGAAAATTCAATGGTTTTCAATTTTTTCTTCCATCAGGGTTGCCAATGTTTTTCCAACATTAGCCCAATTTTTCATTTAACCATTCTCTAGTGAAACATTTCTGCATTGTCCCAATGCATTTACATTGGCAAAGAAATGTTTTCTTATCATTGGCTCAACAAGTCTTGGTTACTAGGTTATACTCATTATCCACTACGTAAACATGGGAAATGTGGAAGAACATAGCAAAGAAATTAGGTAATTAATTGTCACAATCAAGGCCAAGGATACAAGACCATTGGAAATGAATGTCCAGAATAGCGTGGAACAGACTTTAAAAGACTGTCATCAAAATACATTGCAACAGCTCTAGCCGCTAGAAAACTGGCCATTGTATCATGAAAACAGTCCACAGTTCCATCATCTCATTAAAGGTGTAAGGATGTTTCGATAAAGAAGCCGTATTTAAGGTCTGTGCACAAGTATCCCGAGTAATATTTGCTAAAAATAAGTTTAGAGCAACCTGCTGGATATTTAGACAGAATCATCTGGTCAGATGAAACAATAAATTTGTTTAAAAATGATGTGATAAAGTATGTTCGGAGATTCCCACAGGAAGAATTGCATGACACTTGCTTGAACCCCATGATAAAATATAAGGGTGGTAGCATTTTTTTATGGGTCTGCATGAGCTCATGAGGCCCTGGTAAACTTGAAATCATCAACATGATAATGGATTCGGTCAAATACCAAGCCATTTTGAGCGAAAAACTGCCAACATGAGAAAGTAAGCTAGTCGGCCACCATTACATTTTTGAGCAGGACAATGATCCTAAGCATACTTAAATTTAATTGAACTCAGAACCCTACAGTCAGCAAATTAATGCTATATGGTAGAGGGTCGCACCCAATTTCAGGAGAATGCTCATATTTCAGCGGTGACTTAAGTCATCATTGTTAGGTTGAATGTGAACTTAATTCATAGAATCTCCAGTTAGGCTATTCCATCGTCTAGTCACATGCAAAAACAGGACCATTAATAAGCATCTGTCTTGTCATGAAGCTCGATCAAAGGATTGGAGAGAATAAGTCTACTCCTAGAGTGGTTGTTGGGCATTAATATATGGAAAACATGATGTCAATTCAATTCAATTCAACTCAGTACCCTACAGTCAGCCATATGGTAGGGGGGTCGTACCTAATTTCAGGAGAATGCTACTACTTCAGCAGCGACTTAGTCATCATTGTTAAATTGAATTTGAACTAAATCATAAGAATCGCCAGGTAGGGTATTCCATCGTCCAATTGCAAGCAAAAATAGGATCCAAAATAAGCATCCATCTTGGCACAAAGCTCGGTCAAAGGACTAGTGATTATGTCTACTTTTAGAGTGGTTGTTAGGCGTTAATATATGACATTAAAACGTTTGAATAACCCCATAGATAACTTGCGTCTAGACTTCAATGGGTCCCAATTTAGGGAGTGGAGCATTTCTGTCACACTCGCGGTATGCTTATAACTGCCCTTAACATATCCGGTTGCCCTACGCTGGACCATCTCTATATCCTGAATATGAACTATCCTGTGAGGGTTCCAAACAGGAGCTCAATACTCCAACATAGGGCGAACCAGTGTTGCGTAGCCAGTTTCTTTTACATTTTCCGCACATTCACGAAATACGCACTGAGTGAATCTAAGCCATTGGTTTGCTGCACCAACAATTTTTGTGTAATGGTGATTCCAAGAAAGGTTTTTTGTAATATAAATTCCTAAATATTTGATAGTATCAACAAATTATTTCAACTGCCACTCATCACATTTAGGCGATTTTGCTTACAAATGTAAAAAATCTCAAATGTTACTGTTGGTAATTTCAGAAATCTAATGTTAAGGCAACTTAAGACCGACAGTGGTTGACAACACATGTGCAACTGGTTAATAAACGTTTTCAAGTTGCGAAAAAAATATATTTTTGGCTTTGACCCAAGAAAAAACCACTTGGGTAACTGCAAGTACATTCCATATATTTAATAATCAAGAGAAATGTACATAATTCATTTGAATTTCTGAAAAAAAATAAAAATTAACAAAAGTATACATTTTTTTTCTTGGACAAAACAATTGAACTTATTGAAGGAATTGCTTTAAAATGTTGGTCCTGACTGTGTACGTTCGTACACTCAATTTTTCTATCCACAAGTTCTCAATTGGGTTAAGGTCAGGGGTTTGAGGTGGCCGCTCTAATACTTCCCTGCAAAAATGAACTTAAGAAAAACTTAAGAAAAACTCAACTTTTGAGGTGAAACTGCAGAAAAACTTAAGCTATTTTACAATTTATGTTTAATGAAATCAATTCTTAAGTTAACTGCAGAAAAACTGCAAAAAAAAATGTTTGAATAATAAACTTCAAATTCACTGTGGTTTTATTACAAGTTATTTTGAAGTTTTTTTGAAGTGAATTTGATGGGGTTTTTTTAACTAAAAACAATTTTGTTTTAAACAGAAAAATTGTGATTTTACTTTTTTCCATAGATAAATTTCGTTTTTATCATAAAAAATTGCATTTTTAATTATCTTTGAAAAATTTACTTTTTACCTTTGAAAAAATTCGTTTTTTTTATTATACAAATGTCGTTTTAACCATAGACCATAGACAGTTTTAACATAGAGAAACGTCGTTTTTAGTTGTAACCATAGAAAAACATAGTTTTTAACATTGAAAAATTGCATTTTTAATTATCTTGGAACTCCACAAATTATACAAAAATGAGGTCATTTTAATTGCATATTTATATACTTATCTAACAGATCTATTTTGAAATTTGGGGGCCCCCAAGCAACTGGCGCCCTAGGTGGTGGTTGCTTCCATTTGTAATGCTTAAAATAAGTTAAGTTTCCACAACAATGAGTTTAATATATACTCCAACAGATATTTTTTTAAAATTTTGTGCGACTTTTTTGCACCCTAGCGACTGGCTTCTGCCCCCCTTCTCTACTCCATTGCTCCCCTCCCAAATGTGATGACATGGTTATAACATAATAATTCCACAATTAATGATAGGCAGAATTAAGCTTGTTGCTCCTTCATGGCCAGCCTTAGGCATTTTCCAAAGTTAAGGCCCTGATCATTCACTCAACTTAAATCAGCTAATTAATGCCAAAGTGATTTATCTAAATTTTTATTGGGAAACTGGCAAAAATCATTGTTGGTAAAACGTATTGGAACCATAGGTGAAAATGTAGGTCACTTCATTTTTAGCTGGAAATCTGCTGCTGAAGGTGTCCACATTATACATTTTACGAAAATTAATGTAAAGGAAACAATATTTATTAATATTTGATAATTGCCCAAAGATAATAATCTAACTAAATAAACAAGTTAGATGTATATATTCTGTGAATTGTAACATTAATTAAGAATTTTTGCAAATATAAACTGTAGGTCTGTGCTGCATAGTTTTAGTATATAGCTTACAAGTTGAGCAAGAATAAAATATTGTGGGTATGGCTTGATGCTATGGCAACAAGTCCAAACTGCAGAATAAAACTGCAGTTTGGAAGAAATCTACACAAAAAAACTTTAAAAAAAACTAATGAATGACTTAAGTTTTTTTAAAGTTTTTCTTAAGTTCATTTTTGGCAGGGTTGCACGTGCTTATCCTGAAACCAGGTTTTGACCACCTTTGATGTAAGTTTTCGATCGTTTTCATGCTGGCAGTACTATTTCAATGTCATATTCCAATCTCCAAAGGCAACCTGATGTTTTGAAGAATGTCCCTGTACATTAACGATCCATGATTCCAGTAATGCGATGAAGAGGGCCTGTGCCTTGTCTGGAGAAACATCCCCAGACCATAATGCTGCCCCCACCATGCTTGACAGTCTTCTGGCAATACCGTGGATCTAACGCTCATAACAATTTCCATCACTGCCATGGAATGATGTTAAACATGGTCCACTTAGCCACACTCTAGTCACCGTGTGCTTTTGCAAACTGCTACCTTTTCTTCAGATTCTTTTTGGAAATTAATGGCTTGTTTGCTGGATGATGAGAACATTGTCCAGCTATGACAGCATGCCTCCTAATGGTTCTATTTGATACCAAAATGTTCAATTCCATCTGAATTACATTTGAAGATATTTAACTGATCTTTTTTCACTTGCCTCACAATCATAGACTCAGCTCTAGCTGTGATTATATGAGGTCTACCACTGTGGGGAACTAGGGATTTCTAGGGATTTTGGTGAGGTTAATGCTGTTGGGTAACACTGTTAATAAAGTATGAATAAATCCAAGATGGCAATCATGTAAGTTATTTCTATGCTTTAATCTAAACAAATATCACTCAAATACCAGGGAGTGACCACATCTGGTGCCAATAAACCCATCCTAATTACTGCTAAAGCTGTTTAGAGCCTGCCTGGGGGTAAGAAACACCACATCAAGCTGTAATTTTGACACCAACTGGAGGGAAAAATACCAAGTGAAAGTAGGCTTACTTTACACAAAGACTTGATTCTAATTGTTTGGCCTACTGATCACCTTATTCACCATACAGTCACTTCTTCAAGCTGTGCTGTGCCTGCCACTATTTTCTACTGAAATTTCTACTGCCAGTGGGCCCCTGCCTATCCACCTGACATTTTGCCATTAACCCTGTTTTACCAATATCTGCAACTACATGGACCATGTGTTGCCAAATCTATTCTATTTACTGAAAAGGAAACGTTTCACTGCTAGAGCCAAGGTAACCAGGCTCTCCACAAAACTCCATTCACTATCTGCTTCTTTAGAGCTGACCGACCTGGTCAACCCTCAAACCCGGACTGCCCTCCCTGTCACCCTGAACTTCCCAGCAAACCTTCCCCGGAATGCTGGTCAGCTCGGGGCAACAGAGAGGTCACATTCCAATCACACCCCGCATACTACGCGCAGGCCGACCTTACCCAAGGACATCATTCCAACCGTCCTGACCCGACCTCAAGGGTCATAACACCCTCCTCCTAAAGCCTGTCCACTCCGCGGCCAGAGCACTGTAAATCCCAAAAATGTCAATAAGCAGAATGCCCGGCAAGCCAATCTGGCAGGAGTCCCCGTCACAAAGAGTCAGGATCCGGACAACCACCGAATCCAACATCCACTATTCCAGCCATCAAGTGCACCAAAAATTCCTCAAAATGCCCGGATGACTGCATAACACTCCACACCGCACGACCGAGGGCTCCGAACCTTAAACAAGAAAAATCCGCAATGCCGTCCTCCCATCAACCCTTCAAGACACAGCAACATCTGGCACACAGAACAGTCAAACAAAATCGGGAAAAATCAAGTTGTGCGGGCGTCGCCGGGTTCCAACAGGCATACGGGGTAGCAACGGGGGTTGCCAAAATCCAGGTACAGGCCGCGGAACGATGGAAGTTCACGCGAAACCCGCACCTCCACTATGTAACAATCCCAACGACCGATCCCAAGGATTGTTGAAACAAAGCCGAGCACAAGGTACCGTTTACATCTGTTTTATTTCAAAACTATAGCAACAAACATAAATTCCCTGGTGAAAGAAACAATTGGATTAAGAAAAATTGAACCATTCATCCAATTATTATTTTAAAGGGTGTTTTGAAATTGGACCATTCAATATTGCAACCATTGAAACTCTCCAATTGTTGTAATCCAATGGTCCTACT
>JAQGAE010005408.1:0-11286 GCA_034696685.1 Julus scandinavius
ATGCTTTTTCGGCAACCGAGATTCTGACGTCAGCAACGTCGGTTCTCGGTTCTCGGTCAAGTGGGAATACGGCATCAATGCCATCACTATTATTTAAAAAAATGTTCCATTGCAGTTTTAAAGGTTTTCAGTACAGCTTTAACGTATTTATTTGATAAATGTTAACTGACGATCATTTTGAAACGGAAATGTAACGGCTTCGCGGCGTGGTAACGGCTTACGAGAACTAATCATAAAATATTAGTCCTATACGCGAACACCAGTTTTGGTACTTCCCATATATTTTCATATATTTTGACAAATTTATAGTCTTAACATAACCTTACTTTGGGGCCCTTTCATGAACAAAACTATATATGCCAATAATTTGTAGTTAACATATACTTTTTGAGAAGTTCTGACAATTCTGTTTAAAAAAATTATAAATTGTAAACACATTTTCACTTCTTGAAATCTTTTCACACATATCAATATGTGAAATTATTTAAAAACATTACAACAAATACTGATATCTATAATCTGATATCTTGTTTTTAAATATTCTATTATTGGCAGACCTAAAGCCCATTTCTGACCCAAATAAACTGATAACCATTTCACAAATTCTGGCAATCCAAGCAAGAATAACTCATCAATTTTTTTTATTCGGGGTTTGGATGAGTCTGGACCCCATGGGCATCTTTCTCAAAAAATTTCAGAAGATGCTGGCTACACATGTGGACCCGGGTTCATGAACCCTCAATGGCCACCACCTTTGAGCATATAGCCCACTGTTTACACATTTGATACCAAAATATCTTCCTTGGGTCGTCAGAGGACGCGCGTGTGGAGGCCATTAGGGAACGTTTGGCGCGTTTTTAAACTCTGCTAAACATTTTGAATGCGATTTAGATGGCTGTGAAAGACATGTGGAGACAAATGGTGGCTGCAAGTACGGGGGTGAAGACAGTTAACAACAGTAGCTGCTGTCTCCCAATGCAAGCGCGGGGAGTGTCAACTTCCCCCCGAGCCCATTTTAAAGGATTCCCAGTCAGTGACCCTTCCACGCCAGCGATTAAAAACCGTGGGCCTAATTGCATTTGTTTTGCTTTTTTCGGTGGGCTAAAAATACTGGAGTTTCGCCTGTCCATTAACGTCAACTTTTGCACCAAGAAACCATAAAAAGATCTTCAAAAAAGGGGTTTTCAACTTTGCTTTCAATTTTTAGAATGGTTTTTACAGCCGTTCAGTGTTTGGGACACAACGAGCTGGGTCCTTTGACCTCGTGGAGAACAATATCAACCAAAAATCAAGTATACCATCAAGTATAACAATCAAATACACAATGCTGTTGAATGCATACAAGGACATAAAACGTCCAACATTGATCTAAAAATATATTGCAAACAATATAATCTTATATAAACTTATAGTCTTGGGGTGGACTACATAGTTTTGACCTATAATTAGGATCCATATATTTAGAATTGCACTTTTAATAAAGAAAAACTTCGTTTTTAAACTTTAAAATTGCATTTTTACTTTAAAAAGGGACATTTTTACATCAGGAAAATCGCACTTTAACTTAAAAAAGCTGCATTTTTACCTTAGAAAAATCACATTTTTAACGCAGAAAAATCGCTCTTTTAATGCAGAAAAATTGCGTTTTTACCTTAAAAAGCGCACTTATATTTTAAAAAAGGTTCATTTTCGTTTAAGAAAAATCAGTTTTATCTCATTAAAATTACATTTATAAAACAAAAAAATCTGAAAAACTCCATTTTTACCTTAAAAATCGCACTTTTACTAAAAATAAAATTAAAAAAAAACCCTGCATTTTTCCTAAAAAATCTCGCCTTTCGAATACAAAAGTGCAATTTCTCTTTTATATTTCACCGACTCGGCTTGAAATTGCAAAATATCTTGGATTTTTTTTTTTTTGGGGGGGGGGGGATATATCCAAGCGAAACCCTTAATTTTCTTAAACATACGACCCTATTGAGAAATTTCTGAACGACCCATAACTGAAATTCTACCTGGTGGTCGAGCATATAAATCAGGGGGAGCAAGTGAGTACCCAAAAATGGTGGATTCCTCGAAATATATTGGAAAAGTCAAAATTTGGCTGGACTCGTCACCTTTTGGGTTCAAACCTAGCAGTTGGCTCCTCCATGGCCATTCCTGGCGAGGTTCAAATTTCTTAAGACGCATGCGCTCATGAAGTTAGCGCGGGCGAAGAAGGCATGCGTCCACCCGGCTGGCATCCTGCATCCACACTGGAAAAGACGGTCCAAAAATAGCCCCACAGAAATGTCTTCCCATGCACTGGTCCGGTAAATTGGGAGGCGAAGGAGGGAGTCTGGGGTCGTCGTTTCTATGGTGACCAGGCGGAGGTGGTGGTGGTGTACAGCAGGAGCCAGACGGATGCTTAATTTGGGAAACCTCATGCCCTTCCCCCGCCCTAAAGTGTATGAGGAGGGAAGGGGGGTAGTTTAGAAACCGAACGATAACTGCTGGCGAAACCCGATCCGCTGGCACACGGACGGACCGGGCCCTGGCCAAGACAAGTCCAAATCGAGGTCCAAAACCCGGCGTACGTGGGCTTACTTCGCCAACAAGCCTGCATTGTACGTAATGAGGCTAAATCGGGACTGTTGCCAAAAAAAAAAGCTCAAAAAAGAACTTTTACCGATTGGCTTTTAAGCACTGGCAGCAAAAAAAAAAAAAATTAAAACGTGGAAAATATGCCGACACGGATACAAAATTGCCTTTGAATTCATATGCGTTGTGAAACGCGCCATCTTGAAAAATCGGACAGTTAGACAGACGCCATCTTGGAATTTTAAACAGCTTGAAAGACGTCATCTTGGAAATAATGACTGGAAACGATCACTGGAAATGATCTGTGCACAACTTGGGTCTGCCAAAGTTTTCCAAATAATGACTTTTTCATGAATTAATGAATTTTACATGTGAAATAAATTTTATATATTTATAAGTGTACAAGTATACAAAAATCAGCGACTGGGCTGAGCTGTGTCAGGTACTCAGCCGCGTAAGCCGATTCCGAGCCGTTAGCCGTCACACTTCTGCTGATCTTACACCCTAATACCGGAAACAAAGACGTCAAATAACCGTAAATAACCTAAACCAAAGAACCTATAAGGCAAATTGTTTTCCTTAGAATAAATTTGGTAGATAAAGTGTATAGGATATTTAGAATTAGAGCAAAATTCGATACACACAGTCATAACTGCTCAAACCAATCAACACTATATTATCTCAACTTAACGTCAATAACTGAAAATATGAAAACATCTCACTATTAATGACATGCCGCCATAATTATGTTTTAGGGTAGGGTGCATCAGGTTTCCTGCTTTTTTTTTCTTGTTGTTGGTGCTTGTCTCCATTTTTAACCCAGGTTTACGCCCTCATTCATTTTTCCTGCTATCCCAAAAATTTTAGAAATTCCCCAGACGGTTATTTGAACGTCCTCTTGTCTATATTCGGGCTTTTTACGCTCATGTTCTTCGAGGCAACTGGACCAACGTGTGATGGTTCGACCAAAAAAAAAAAGAAAGAAAGCTGTATACTCCACCCCCACCCCCACAAAAAATAACGGGTGCATGTATATATTCCCCCACACGCATTACAGTCATAGGCAGGGGTTACCACAGCCGACCGATGGGGGTAAAAAAGTTTTTGGGGTCCTCCTGGAGGGCCACCCCGTTCCATAATAGGTCATCGACCCACATCTGCAAACATGATGGTCATGAGTGCTTTCAACAACATCCATATCTCCCCAGCAAAGTTGAAGAAGAAAAAAAATGGCTAGCGACAATTTGGGGGGAAACGTTAGGCTTATGTTCAATAAGCTATAAAAGGAAGAAAATTGCATGGCCAAGGAAAAACAGTCAAAAGTTTAGAAATACTTGACTTGTAAGAAAAAATTCCCAAAAACTAAACTTGAATATTGTGCACCAGACTTGGGGCAAATTGTACTCGTGAGTAGGAGTACTGGTTAAGGTTACAGTGGAACCATAATGCATAGTACAAGTACAGTACATGTAATCAGTAGTCATTTGAAATAACTAATGAGACTTGGGCCAATATGCATGTACTCATAAGCAGAAGTACTGATTTCGAGTACCTGTGGAATCATACACCATAGAATGAAGAGTAACGTAATCAGACTTGGTTAAATTGTACTCATGGATACGAGTACTGATTACTAGAATTCAGATAACAAATGTATCATAATTAGAAATGCAATAATTAGGATGCATTTTTATTAGCTCTTAGGATGACCCTCATTTCAAGTTATACTCAATCCCATCACTCAAATACATTAAATGCGAATCGATTACTTAAACTTATTTCTATTCATACTCGATTACATTGGTACTTTTATTAGCCCTTAGGATGACCCTCATTTCAAGTTACTCAATCCCATCACTCAAATACATTAAATGCGAATCGATTACTTACTTAAACGTATTTCTATTCATACTCGATTACATTGGTACTCAATTTCAGATAACGTCATAATCAAGGACATTTGTAATCCCGCATTATGAGTACATTTTTGTAATCAAGTGCATCGTGCTCATATACGTTTTGAGTACATTTGCATTCAATTACTTTCGTATGCATACCTTTTGAGTGCATTATGTTATACTCAGTACTCATTTACTCAAATTCATTCAATGTACACAATTACTGCCCAACATTGTTAGTTTTGTGCTGTCCTAAAACCAGTTAATGGTTACGTTTTCTTAAACGCGAATATTTCGTCATAAAAACCAACCACGGATAAAGTTTTCAGAAAAACGTCGAAAGTTGTTTCTGTTGAAATTCACACTTTAGCATCCCTGGAAAACCACGATGCAATTACTTCGAGAATAAACTTCAATTTATAGTGACGCATATGCAGAAATCGTGTTTATAATTAATTCTCAATTAAAAACAGCAATTAAAATTAATTTACATAAGTGCAATTTTGACTCTAATTTAAAGTATAGTGTATATCATCTTACTTAATCGCTATCATGGTTTCACGATTTATGGAGAGTCGTTGTCCACAAGGTAGGAGGGTCTTTTGGGGGGATATTTAGAACTGAAATTTAATTAATTAACTTCACATCAAATTTTACACTTCAATCACTTCATTTTTTTAGAGACAAACTTATGGAAATGAGATGACCCGTTCCAAAAAACGTTTACTTTGACTCATGGACTCTGGCACCTCACGAGTGGTGCACCACGACCCCACACACTTGAGCCAATCCTTCGGCTCAGCTTATAACCATGTCGCTTGGACATTTAACGATCTTTAACCTTTGTCTAATTGATGATAGATTTTAGCCATTCGTCCCAATTACATGACCATCAAACTTTGATTTTTTACAAGAGGATATGGCAAAGTTCAAGCCGAGCTAAAAAAAAAATAATAATTAGCAATTAAGACTGCACGATTCATTATTCCACGTATAGAGTAGTTTGCTCCACACGAATTTAGGAGGAATTTATGAGGTTGCACGCGTACTCAGTCTGACCTCAACCTCAAGCACAGGTCGGATCAAGGCGTAACCACACAGCCATCTTGACTGATCACGACAACGGGGAAAATAAGAGAAATTAATGACTGAATAATGTGCCATGGGAACAAGAAACTATATCACTAAAATGCACATGTTGTATCTGTTATAAATTGGGTGAGGGGGTATGTGAAAGTAAACATATTTTTCTAAAAAATGAATATCACATGGACGATCAAAATTTAAGGTATTCATATAATTAGGGGCCATTCAAGAAGGACGTTCTCAAGAGGGGGTGGTGGGGTGGGTAGGGTGTCTGCTGGTGTAGACACCATGCGGACAGGGGGGAGGAAGAGGGGAAGCCATTATGGAGGTTCACTAATGATTGTATTTTTCGGTTTTGGGATTTTGTGTTTAATTGAGTTTTAAAGATCAGTGAAAGGGGAAAGGGAAACCACATGAAATGTGTCCCCAGTCCCAAATGTATTTCAATTTTTAAAACCTCGGAAAAGTCGGAAATTATAATTGTGTTTAACATCAATTTTAAGCTGGAATTTCCCTTCGAGGTTAGGAAATTTCTGTTAAACAGAAAAAGCTGGAAAAATGTAGCGGAATTGGCATCGAGATGGTAGCTTGAATATTTATAGGATGGGCTTTTGTATATTCCAAGAAATTTTCTGGACACCCTACTTTTCAAAACGTTAAGAACGTCTATGAGGGGGAGAGGGGATTGGGCTAAAATAGACACAATGTGGATAGGGGGTAATTTTTGAAGGAATTTCAGGTACGTCATTTTTGAATGGTCCCTTAATAAAAATATACATTCAAGCTGTTATTTTTTCATATTTTACCATTTCTGGTAAAAGGTTTCTGGAACGTTGAAGTAGCTATTAATCACTAACGAGTTAACAAAATTGATAATTCGGCAAGTTTACATAAATTTACCATTTCTGGCATTTAGTGTTTTTCTGCAAAGATGTGTACAAAAATTAAGTAAAACGACATTGTGAAACCACCAACCGCTATTTTGTTGGCACTCAATTTCAGGCTAAATGACCAAAACTGATAACGACCATTGAGGTACAGTTTCGAGTTTGCTATCACAGGGAAAAAAAACATTTGCCCTGTTGATTTAACCTTGTTTTCTCATTCTGAAGATAAATTAAAAAGCCAGGGTAACAAAAGCAACTGCGCGTTTATCAGGACTAAAGGTAATCACCCGACAGGTGAGACTCAATATCGTTATCAAGAACAGCATGGACAATAGCCTGCCATAAGGTAGGCCTAAATGGCATAAAAAGAGCACCACCTGATAAAATAATGGGAAAATATTACTTAGACCTGGGCAGCAGCACCACTCTTATAATACTCTGATCTTGTTTCGAAAAATAATAATAATAAGAACGAACAATCACTAGGTGTGCTTCGGCAAATAGCCATGTTCGACAACAACAATGTGCAGGAACAAGGAAATCGAAAACTAATTTCAAATTTGTAGGCCTAAACTCAGGTAAATTCGGATAATGGTTGATGCAGAAGGAAATTATAGGTTAATTATGGGGGTGCACCCGAATTCCTTCGGGCAATGCAAGCAGATATACGCCAATTTGAAACAAAAACAAACAGTTGCTGGAGGCGATATTTAGTGCTATGCAGTAGGGAGTATGTCTCGTTTTACCCCATTCCTGGGGTAAAATGACACGCTTCATGAATCATACAAAATAATGCAAAAAGATTAGAATAACTTGTATTTATCAATCATCAGCTGAAATATGATGAAATGAAATTATCATAGTTTAAAAAGCTAACAACTACAATTTCCATTTTTCATGCTAAAATCGTTCAATATAATACATTGTTCTAAAATATTTTCGACTGATTTTCATTAATTTAGCTATGTTTGGCATAAAATTAGAATTATTGAAATCGCCAACAATTACAAGAGTGCAAATTCAAGGCTTGTTCAGTGAATGTGTTTCACCTTACCCGAAATCAGTTGTCTCAGTTTACCCCACATGGAAATTGCCCATAGAAACTTAAATTACATCACATGCAATTATATTCAATAAAAAAGATATGTTTCTATTTATTTATCAATAAGATATGAATTAATTAGCAACAGATAAATATCTGCAACAAAATATTCAAGTAGAAATGACAATGATTTATCTAAGAACAAAATATAATTTTACAACACAAAAACCAACTCTTTAAAATTCCACAAAAGGTTGTGTACACTATCTGTTCGCTACATAGGCTGTTAAATAGTATAGGTAAAGGCAACAAAACTATTTACTAATGTCACTGTCTCATTTTACCCCATCTCCCCTAAATGTTTAAAATATCCGAATTGCATATATAGTGATAAGTGTTATAGTATGTAATACACAGCTTTAAATGAAGTCGAAAGTGATAGTTTATTCTTATTTTTTTAGAAAAAATACATTTTTTTAAGTTACTTAAGTTTTCTTCAAAAGCAGCTCCTTGTTTTTGCTTAAGAGGCGAGGGAACAAAAATACAACATACACACACACAAAAAAGCAGTTTAAGAATATGTAGAGCCTGCATAGTGTACATCAGCTCCATGTGCTAAAATGGGTGATTGATGCGTCCAAGTCATGGTGCAAGTCAAAAACATGCAACAATGTTATATACGATTCTAGAACATTTCGTTGGCCTCCTCACAATGCCCCTGCCTTGTTTTATCCCGAATTAATGTCCAGGCTGACCGAATCAGGCAAAAATTCCATCAAGGTTTGAGAACGTGCCATAGAGGCTCGAGGCCTAATTCAATTAACTTGGCATAAATGAATTTTTAATCACGTCTAATTGTGGGGAGCGCCGTATAGCGTGCCTGTTATATTTCAAGTACGACCAAGATAGTGTTTCCTCACACGAGGTATACGTCCAATTCTTTTAAGAGTTCTTAAGAAAAGGGTCAAAGGTCTTCA
Organism: Julus scandinavius; assembly: GCA_034696685.1. Classification (NCBI taxonomy): domain Eukaryota; kingdom Metazoa; phylum Arthropoda; class Diplopoda; order Julida; family Julidae; genus Julus; species Julus scandinavius. Next base: position 8,471 of record JAQGAE010005408.1, read on the forward strand.
CTGTCAGGCCACTGTCAGCCAAGGAACTCGTGTTATGATAGTGAAAATAATGTATCTATGAGATTTTCTTTGCAAACGTTATATAGTTCATGTGCCAATAATGTTTGCCACCAAATTTGACCTGCATGAAACTCAAGTTTAAAAAAAGCCTATATAGTGTGCTGTAGGGGAGACTGGGGTGCAGTGAGACACTTTACTGAAATATTTTTACGCATTCAACAGTATCTAAAATTGTAAGGATATGTGGAGTAACTAAATGGCTGATTATTAAAAAATTTTGACGAGAATTCTATCAAATCTATACTGTAAAATGTTAGCCCTCGAAAAAATGTTGTGCAATGCCTAATTTTACCCCTGAGATGGGGTAAAATGAGACACATCCTGGATTCGACAAAATAATGAATAAAGATCATAATAGTAAGTAAAGGTTTTTTTGATTAAACCTTTCAAGTCAATGCACAACATAACTATTTATTAATATCATTGTCTCACCTTGCCCCATGTCTCAATGCTCCCCAGTCTCCCCTAAATATAGTTCATAAAGCATATCCAAAATATTCCACATTTAATGCAACATAAAACAATAATCCAATACTAACTGCAGACGGCTGTTTCGGCAATCAACCAAAACCCTTTTCATGACAGCAGCTATAAATTTATCAAATGTTGCGTCAATGATTTTTATTGTCCCCAAAAACTGTCCAATTTTCGACCAAAACAGTCTAGCTCGATATAGTCGCCTTTCCCAATTGCATTTCAAACAATTAACCCTTGTGCCACATTTCCCGTACGGGGGTGCCATAAACCCCGCCGGCCCAACCCGGCGGGGAAACAAAGGACGCGACTCGGGGTCCGGCATGGTCAACCTGGCGGCGTCGGGTGGCTCGTGCCCGCTGTATGCAAATGAGACCGCGGGTCTCAAAGGGGTTTTAGTCCTCCCACCCCGTTCCCGGCTCGGGTCCCTGTTAGGTCCTCGAGACAAGGCCAGCCCGGGGCTATCGAAGTGGGGAGGGGGGAGGAGGGGGTTACATTCGGCCCTATTCTCTAGCCTCGATTTACATTTTATGCAAACGAGGGGGACCATTCCTGAAGCTGACTGGTGGCCGTGGGCTGCGTGGGGGCGAAAGCGACCAGTGGCCGCGCCCGCACCCGGTGGCGCCCCCTTCCCGTCGATCCCCCCTTTTTCCAAACAAAAACTTTACGAGCGACACAAGGACGTCATTACATTGGGCCGAAAAAGGGAAAAAAAACCGGCCAATCGCATTTCGGACATAAAGAGAGCGCGTGCTGAGCACATTGGATCGCCGGCCATTAATGGCGAAAGGGGCCTTTGTGCGTCCAATCGGAGACAATGGACGCGAGTGGCAGTTGGATTCGGTAACGGTCATTTGGCCTTATTCATGTCCGGTGTTGGGATGGGGGCGAACGGGGCAAAGAATTGGCCGACTAGACGGGGTGAAGGAAGGAAAAACGCAACTAAAAACGGGGTGTTTGTTAGCATTGTCGTCGCCGGGGCCCTTACAGGGTGTCGATTCGAAATGTTTAAGCTATCTATGCCAATGGACCCAATTTTTACAGTTCGGGAGCTGGTGTATAAGAACATTGTTTGGCTAAAAGTCCAAAACCAGTGTTTTTCAAAAACACATTCTATATGCTAATTGTAAATAATAATAAAAATAATTACAAAATTCTTATAATTTGATCCATATATAGGTAGTGATAATTAAATGCCTTGACGCGTGAGCATCACTGTAAAAGTTACTTAGTTCAGTAAATGTTCTGCCAAAAATTCAAGGATTTCAAGGCTCATCCCTATAGTCTGCCTTAAATGTTCAAGGATTCCTCCCACGACCAATTACCGCAATATTTTTCCAAACAGTCTGAAACATTTTCTAGAGAATTTCAAAAATTCAAGGATATTTCAAGGATTTCAAGGCTCATCCCATATACAGTATTGACTTAAATGTTCCACAAGAACAAAACTTGTTTAATTTTTTTATAAAGGGCTTATCAGATTAACAAAAATTTCACGACCCTGTATACTGATGTTTAACAGAAATTTCAAGCATAATTCCCGACTTTTCCGTGATGATAAAATTCAAGCACATTTCTTATTTCTTTATGAAATATAGGCCAAAAATAAATTATTTATTTTTTAATGAAGCATTATTCAGATTTCACGATCCTGGTATATGAAATTCAAGCATTACCTGGTGTTTAACACGATTTTCAAGCACATTTCCAGACTTTCCCCATGTTTAGGGATACGTCTGAAAGGTAAGGTCCCATGACCGACAACTCACTTCACCGACAGCCCATTTCGTCCCAACTTGGTCTCCATAGTCAAATCTCCCTCTGATCTAATAATCCTTAATTCTTTAAATATGTGGTATACTTTTTTTAAGGCTTAAGGGACCTTAAGGCCGATTGGCCACACGATAAAACTTAATTGGCGAGTGAAACCAACCGTTTGAAAATTAGGCCAAGACCAGTTTGCGCTTGGTTTTACCTTCGAAAAAAGCCATTCCCAGTTTAAAATCTGGTCAAAAATAGATGCAGTTTTGGCTTTCGGCCTAACACAAGCTCTGCCTGGGTCCATATCCCCATCGTTTTCACTAGGTCATTACCAACGCAGCGAACATCCCCCGCAAACAAGCCCCTTTTTCTGGCCATTTGGATTATGGTTATATTACTAAAACACAAGTTGTCACGTGATGAAATATATGACATGGTTCATTCCTACACTGTAAAATCAGAGTCTTAAATTTAGACGTTTTAAATGTATTAAAGTGGTAACTACCATCTTAAGTTAAGAT
>JAQGAE010005409.1:0-11285 GCA_034696685.1 Julus scandinavius
TTTTTAAAAAATCTACCATTTCAAAGTGAAAAACGAAAAAGTGATACCATTGCTGATTTATCAAGCTATTTTAGACAGTTTTTATTTTTATTTAATCTTTTTTGCTTTGGCTGGAATTGTGTTTTAAAATTTCATCCATTGAAAGTGATAGGGTTGTGATCCAGCTTAAGCAACATTATTCTCTGATATTAAATTTCTTCAAATGTTCAAATTATTGAATTGTCTTAAAAATTGTATTTTCAAAGCATGTTCCTTCTATAACACTTTCCCCAATACTAGTAACATTTCTAAAACAGCTCATTTTGCTGATGTTGTCTGCTACATTAATCACTTTTGCTATCAAATTCTGCCTTTCTCGAAGCAAGCGTTACGATATAATGTTCTCTCGAGTGCTATTTCGACATCAAAATTTTAGTCCATTTTTGATTATGCTTGATTCTACCTCATTCACCAGGCGAGGCTTCCACGACTTCAGGTGTCGTTGGCAAAGTATCGTGCACCTGCAATTGTCCGGTTCATGGCAAAACGGTTGGTTACCAAGTTCTAGTTCTGGCTCTTGGAACACATTACCATTCTGAGTAATCGCATTAATGAATTGTTACGTGCAGCATCATCAGCATTGGAAACGGCAGCCAAGTACAAGGCCAGAAGAGAATGTCAGAAACATTGTGCAGCGAGCCCTCACCCTTATGCAGATCTTCATTGCGACGCAGCTGGGGTGCGGTGCCAGGCAGCACTTTGAACATAACATTTTAAAGCAGACTGGAAAGGGCTGCCATTGGGGGTAATTGGAATTTTGTAACCATTTTTGGTGATCCATAAATTATGTCACACTTTTTTGCCTCTTTTTAAACACACCCCCCCCACCCCTTTGTCACAATTGTCACAAATTTTACTACACCCCATCCATAATGATGTCACAACCCGTCGATTACCCCCCTTCCCCCCTCCCATTATTTTTTAATAATTCTATTTCTTTTATAATTTTATTTGTTAAAATACTTACAAATATTAAAAAACTTAATTTTAAATTAACGAAACCAATGTTGATATTAATAACATTATATTAAATAATAGATTGCTATAAATTTAAAAAAAAACAATTATTTAATAGTGAAAAAGAGCTATTCATGATTGATGAGTAGCAATCGGGAAAAAAGTTTTAAGCCACTACAGGACCCAAATCTTTTTTCCCGACTGCTATTCAAAATTTCAAATGTTAAACAAATAAAAAAAATTTTACCGCATATTTTTTACTGTTTGAAATAAATTTTGATTGTGTGATGTCACATTACCGAACCACCCCCCACCCCTTGGTCGCAATTGTCACAAAAAGCAAACAACCCACCCCCCTAGATGTGACATAATTTTTGAATGGCCCCTTATCACATCTTTGGGTGTACGGAAAATTAATGCTTAATGTGTTTACATATTCAGGGACTTGAGAGCCAGACTGGAAATGGCTATCGAACATGTCATGGAATTGGCTTCCATTCAACAACAACCCGTGGACAGTGACTACACAAGCGATTCTGAAGATGTAATTTTTTTTTATTATGTTTTTTCAAAGTGAAGATTTGGTCAGGATAATGAAAATTATTTATTTGAAAATGCTAATCGCATCAATATTTCTGATACAACTGGGACTCAATATATAATGGCTCGTTAACGGTGACCGGAGGTTTATGCACAGGAGATACCCCTACATTGAAATTGTACGGGGCCTCATGATGGCTCAAGGGAGCCCAAAAGGGTATATTTCACAGGTTAAAACATGAAAAAAGAGTCTCTTAAAAATATTTCATATGACATACGTCTGCAACGGTGAGAAAACGTTATCTTTACAAAAAAATAACGACAGGAAAACTTAGTATTTTCGGCATAAACGATGAAACAATTTTGTGTTTGCAACATAAAACTGCGATTACTGTATTACGCCAAGATTTCTTGATCTTTTTGGTATAACGAAGGGTAAAGTTCGTGTTTACAACTTTACAGCATCCGAGGAGATTTCGTGATTACTTTATTACTGCGATCAAATTTGCGTTTATGGCACACGAGCCTCCGTATAATTTCAATGCGCAGAGATCTCCTGTGCGCATATTTTCTAGAACCCTCGTTAGCACGTCTAATTTCTTTTAGCGTGATCATAGGTTAAATTCCAATTTCTCAAATCCGTCATTAAAATTGTTGACATTTTAGACCATGAGACCAACTTTATAGCGGAGCTCATGTATATGTTGAATTCTAAATCTCAACCGACCATTTCAAATTATAGCCAAACTTTAGTTTCAGTAATAAATTATGCTCGTTTGTGATGTGTAAAATTTTGGAAATTTTCGCGGAGAGAAATTCCTTGAGAAATTTACTGATTTGATAGTTTATGACACTGATATTATATTAGGATTATAATGTTGTATTTTAGGTACCTCCTGTTATGTGCAACGAAAAATTGACTTCTGCCGTCAGAAAGGAATTGACATCATCTTTAAGGGATTTACTTCAGCATGGTCTCATGCCTGTATGTACAAGATGTCTCGGCATTGCATTTTTATGGTTAATTACACAATGTTAATGCATTTAACTTGTATTACTTTTAGATTGGCCAGAGCTCTAGTTTGGTGCCGTTTGTCGGATGTTTTCCAACACGTTCTTCGATGTCGACGAAAATGATGCATGCTTGGGAGCTTATCGTGAAGTACTATGAGATCAAGGTAAATTTCACTATCGGCCTTTTATTTGGGGAAACCTGGGTTCAATTTTCGTGTCGGCTACCATGACTGGTTTTTGCAGTTTTCCACAGTTGTTTCCAGGCAAATGCCATGATAGTTCCTCTAAAAAATTTTCTAGTAATTCACATCTTGTTTCTCACATCTTAACGCCTAACAACCACTGTAGAAGTAGACATAATCGCTCCAATCCTTTGACCGAGCTTCGCGCCAAGACGGATGCGTTCTATTGGTCCTTCTTTTTGCATGCGATTAGGCAATGGAATAGCTTTCCTGACGAATGTCCAGATTATTAAAAATGCAATTAAACAATCGTGTCTAAGTTGCTATGGATGTGGGGGCATCCTCCTGAAGAAGCTCCTGGATATTACCTCCAATGGAATTTGATCCCTCTACACGTCTATGTTTTTGTTTTTGTTGTTATTTAGTTATTTATTGATCCTGTTTGTATCCTGTACAGAACATTACGCACCTAATGTTTGTAATCTTTGTACTTTGGGTAATTTTTGCCCCTGCCACATGGCACTCTTGTGCTGACTGTAGGGTAATAAATTGAATTGAATTGAAAATTGATAGATTCTCTACAAATTACATGCATTTTCTATTTGGGCTAATAGAGGGTTCGGTTTTATGTATTTGTAGAATGGCAAACAGTATAATTCTACTCCTGCAAGACGGCTATCCCAAAGTTTCAATTTAGACATCGTTGGCGGACAAGCCGTAACCACAAAACAGGTGGGAATATTTCTGTTTTCTTCAAATTGCAACACTTTAGGGGATTTTCTATAAAATATGCTTTTTTATTAAAAAAAACCAATTCTTTTTAGACCCTTCTTGGCGTTGTGGATACTGTCATCACCTCACACGCTCCTTTCAAAAGGAGTTACGATTCACATTTCAAGGCCTTCATTTGTGCAGCTTTGAAGTATGACTTCGTGATCGTGTTATATTGGCAGTTAAAATAGGATTAATTTACTGACAATATCTCACTCCTTTTTTTTCTTCAGCCAAAAGAAACTGGTTTCTTGGCTCCGACTAATTCTACGCAGCCGTTCCTTCATTGAACAGTTTTATCAACCTTGGAGCTATGTATATTGCACAGGTTAGTCCAATTACCCAAATTTCTCCCAAGTTACTTCATCCAGACTAATACTTTTTTACAACGACGTTTTTTTGATTTTTCAGGATTTGAAGATTCTTTCCATTCCATCGAACGGTTAAACCAGTTCAATTTCGAGTTGCCTGTGGATCTCGCCGTTCGCCCGTTTCAGAACATTAAAGACGTTTTTTGATCGCCTCGCAGAGGGACGGCGGCGCGAAAATCTCAGTCTAGTCAGTATATTTGATCTCTTATGGTCCAGCGCCGTGTATTTATTATGGAAAATCAATCTCAAATGGATCGTTTATCATAATCTGAATCATTGCTCCCAAATTCAGCTGAAGAACTCGTGCTTTCGTTTGGGCTTTACCGCTGTATTTATTAAACATGTTCAGACAAGCAAATTTCTGTTTGGAAAACATATTGCAACTGCTATTATACTGTTTTTGGGCAAGTTTAATCCTAAAATAATCTGAATACTTTTACTAAAATCTGCAACATAATGTTTAAAACTAAAAAACATTGCTACCATTCATCCTGCGCTTTCTTCAGATATACAGGGTGGCCAAAAAAAAAATGACGTCATTTTTTGGTCATTTTTATTACCAAAAAAATGATTAACTGAAGGAATGACCAACTAAACTTGCTCTGTTTATTACCCCAGAAATGACGTCACTTTTTTGACCAAAAAACTTTAAAATACCATCATTAGTGGATGTCCATAATGGCTTCCCCCTCCCACCACCCTGTCCACATTGAAGCAGACCCCTACCCCACTCTTGAGGACGTACATGCAACAAGGAACCAACCGTCACGTGACGAAATTTATGAACGACCCCTTATAACCACAAAAAATACAGCATTGTACTGCCCCCAAGTGACAGCGAAACTAACCAATGTTGTGTGGTTATACTTTTTCATTACGTTTTCGGTTTTGCATTATGCAACAGGAAACCAAGCCTCATTTTTTCCATGAAATGCTGTTTTTGATGTATATGTGTTCGTTTTTGGATTTATTTCATTGCCAGAGCAGGTATCTGGAGTAAAAATGAAACAGTCTGAACCTGTAAATAGCCAAGTTTTAGACGATTTGTCTGTGAATACTGTCAACGATAGTCCCACTAAACTGCCTCATTGCCCAAGTTCATCTAAAGATGGAAAAGGCAGTAAGGTAAGAGTGATTATTTGTAGGGTTTAATGTAGGAATTAATTGCTCAGTACCACATGAAAGTCATCAGTTGAATTTTTGACTGTAAACAAGTTGGTTGCACATGAAGACAGAGGCAGTTCTGAAGAGGAGCTCTATGTACCAATGTGTTCTTATTCTCAAAGTTCACAAAGTGATTCAGAGGAGGATTCAAGAATGTCCTCCACCAGGAATGCGGTAAGAAGATAATAATAAAGAAATACAGCTTCCATATTTGTTGTCATAATTATAACTTTTGTTAGAAAATTCACAATTGATTGTATTTGTCTCAGCCTGATGAGTTTATGAACACTTTCATATTGTCATGGCAACAATAACATGCAGTGCTGTAACTAGAATTTATGGGCCCACAAGCAAAATTTCTTTGGAGGCCCAGTCGCATCCGTTTGCCGTTACGCCGCAGATACTCAACTTATGTAATCGGTTTTTTTTCCTGTCCTGTGATAATTTGGCTGGGCCTCCTGTAATGGCTAACTTAAGGCGTTCCTCTGAACTGTGGTCCAGTCTGTCAATTGTCCTTTTTGTCACTTGAATCTACGCGATACGCACATATTGATTAGTCCCGCGACACTCTACAGGATCATCTCGCAAACGTTTAGGCCCTCACAAAGTCACAAAGCAGATATAGGCCCCCTCATGCATGAGGCATGAATTTGTGGGCCCACAAGCAAGATTTATTTTGGGGCCACTTCACAGCCATCAGCCGTTACACCACACCTGCTGAACTTACACCTTATGGTGGCGCCACACATGTGATATTTGGCAAGTGGCAAATATTTGTTTTTTGCCAAAGTACTTGCCAAATGGCAAGTTCACCGCTACACACATGTGTACAAGGGTGCAATAGTTTCGCTTATGCAAACATTGGCCCACTTTGATGTGGGATAAATACCGACTTCTGGTGGGACAAGCCAAGTGTTAGGCAAATAGGCGAGTGCCCGATACACACATGTGGCATTTGACAAAGTACTTGACAGATGCCGCTTTTAAGCCGAAAACATAGACGTGGTCCTACATCAAAAATCAGAAATATGCGTCCTCGAGGAAATCTCGCTATCCGATACGTACTGCACTGATTACATGTGCCATGGTGCAATCACGTTAATAACTCATATTAAAATCAATTTATTTTACAATATTCAATGTCTTACACATAAATAAAACAATAAGTAATATCACTTTGAAAATGCGATCCACAGATACATCGTGATTCTGGTTTTCATTTCATTTCTGCCACGTCATTCCGGAAGAGCCATCGAACCCTCCGTTAACTAACATATGTTGTAAAATACGAGTACAATTACGTTCATTGTTTGCTCATCCAAAGCAGCACAAGAAACATTTAAAAGCTCGAAAAGAAGCAGTGACTCTGAATGAGAAAGAGGATCATGCAGTGACTGATGGTGTTAAAGAGCAGAATCCTGCATCATGTGATGAAACAATCCAAGGTAGTTGTCAGCGAGTCACAACCTTGATAGCAACACCTGTAAAATAAATGGCAAATGAACCACACTAACGAATTAATTCTGCATTTTTTATTTATGCTGCAGGTAATAAACAGCATGGACGCAAGCGCAAATTCCCCCAGTCTAGAAGCGAACGCAAGCAGAATTGTAACTCCAATAAGCCCTTCTTTTCAGCACGGGGCGCACAAGTGGAGCCGAGGGAATTTATGGACTACACCTGCAAGTGTTTAGCAAATTGCCACGAAAAAGTGTCCATCGAGGTTAGAAAGGAGGCCTTCGGCAAGTTTTGGGAGTTGGGTTCGTATGACGCGCAGACTGGATTCATCAGCGATTGCGTCAACGAATTTGCACCCAAACGGAAGTACAACAAGAAATCTACGATGAAATTGTTCAGCAGAAAATACGAACTAGGCTCAACGGCAGTGTGCCGCGACATGTTCATAAAGACGCTGGGCATTTCGACTAAACGCGTAAATACAGCATTGTGCAAAACGCGAACCTCGACCGTAGGCGATCAGCGCGGAATTGCCGGCGGCCACAATAAACTTCCTTGCGAAAGGCACCAGGCTGTGGTGGACCACATAAACAAATTTCCAAGATACGTTTCCCATCTCAGGAAAGGCGAAACGGGTAGTCGATATCTGGAAGGCAGCCTGAGCCTGAGGAAAATGTACGACTTGTATTACGCGGAAAACGAAGATCAGTCGGTCAGTTTTTCCAAATATTCGCAGATATTCTATTCGGACTTGAAATTGAAATTCAGGAAATGGAAGAAGGACGTCTGCGGTACGTGCGTCTCAACGATGGTAAAGTGCGCCAAGGCATCGAATGCGGATGAAAAAGCCTTACTAAAAGTCCAGTATGATCTTCATCTTGCAATGGCGGAGGAAGCGCAAATAAAACTACTAACCAACATGAAACGGGCTATGGACGATGGCAGCTTGGAAACGCTAACTTTCGACTTGGAGAAAACGTGGCCTCTTCCGAGAATCCTGACCGATGTCACGTTTTACAAACGCCGGCTCTGGCTTTACCACTGCAGAATCCAATCCGGCAAGGCCCGCAAGTGCTATCATTACGTATGGGGCCAGGGCGACGCTGGCCGAGGCGCCCAAGAAGTCGGATCGTGTTTAAAAAGACACGTGCAAAGCCATCTGAAACCGGACGTCAAAACGCTAATTTTGTGGGCCCATCCGTGCAGCGGTCAGAATCGAAACATGAAAATCACGCTCATCCTGAAAGCCATCTTGCATTCGCACCCCACTCTCGAAGCGATTCACTTGCTGTTTTTGAACTCCAGGCACGGCTTTCTGCCAAACGATTCCGATTTCGGTTCCATCGAAGCCGCGCTCAAACTTGGACATCGACTTTATACGCCCAAAGACTACGTCAAAGTGATGAGAACGTGCCGAAAGGGAAGCACCCTCGAAGTGCTCCAAATGAAATCCGAGGATTTCGTCGGAACCAGAACGGTGGAAGGGCTCATCGAAGTAGACGATAGGAAAGTGATCGAGTGGCCAAAAGTGCACGAAGTAAAGGTTACGAAAGTTGCACCCTACGCCATTTTTGTTAAAACTAGTCACCAGCAGGAGGAGTTTGAGGAAATACAGATCTTTTCGAGGTCAAGAGAACGCCTTGTGTTTTTATCGTCGCTAACCCCGTTATGGCCAAATGGGAAACCTATATCAACAGCCAAGTTGAAAGACTTGCGGGCAATGATGAACATGATTCCCTCGGAGGCCAAACACGTGTATGAAGGTCTGGTGGCAGACAGCGAAATTGCCGATGATGTGGATGGGTTTGATGGACCCCTCGATTTTGATGTGGAAATCGAAACTGATTAAGATTCTTGTAACTATTTTTTATAAAAAAGAAATACCTATAAAAACCTTTTTTTTTACGATGTTCCTCTATTTCTCATGGTGACCTAACCGCAGAACCGAATTGCAAACTTTTGTAGTGTCGTACGATCTGGATACTTTGGAACAGGGGTGGTAACTTTGGGTCAGTCATCGTTTTGACCAGTAGGAACTCGGGTTTAAATAGGACTTTTTCAGCCATTTGGAGAGAAACACTCGATCTTACGTCATATTATGGTTACTTCTCAAAATTCTAAATTCAGCATATTTTAAATTATGGCCATTTTTATTGGGACACCTAAGGCCGTATATATAGGGGGCGGGATCTTGGGGATAATTTCCACCCTTCCTCCCCCTCCCCCCCTTGAAATTCAAGAAAATTTACAAATTACAAAGAGAATCGGCAAAATATAAAGGGTAATTGCTCTTTTGCACTTAAAGTGTGATTTTTCTGCTGTTTTTTTAGCAATAAAAGTGTGATTTTCCTAAGGTAAAAACGCAAATTTTCTAAGGTAAAAACGCAAACTTTCAAAGGTGAAAACGTTTCTAAGGTAAAAACTCAAGTTTTCTAAGATAAAATCGCAAATTTTCTAAGGTAAAAACAAGTTTTCTAAGATAAAAACGCAATTTTTCTAAGGTAAAAACGCAATTTTTCTAAATTAAAAACGCAAAGTTTCTAAGGTAAAAACCCAAATTTTCTAAGGTAAAAACGCAAATTTTCTAAGGCAAAAACGCAAACTTTCAAAGGTGAAAAAGTTTCTAAGGTAAAAGCGCAAGTTTTCAAAGATAAACACGCAAATTTTCCAAAGTAAAAACTTAAGTTTTTTAAGGTAATAACGCAATTTTTCTAAGGTAATAACGCAAATTTTCTAAGGTAAAAACGCAAACTTTCAAAAGTGAAAAAGTTTCTAAGGTAAAAGCGCAAGTTTTCTAAGATAAAGACGCACATTTTCTAAGGTAAAAACTTAAGTTTTTTAAGGTAATAACGCAAATTTTCTAAGGTAAAAACGCAAATTTTCTAAGGCAAAAACGCAAACTTTCAAAAGTGAAAAAGTTTCTAAGGTAAAAACGCAAGTTTTCTAAGACATTTACGCAAGTTTTCTGAGATAAAAACGCAATTTTCTAAGGTAATAACGCAAATTTTCTAAGGTAAAAATGCAATTTTTCTAAGGTAAAACCACTTCTTCCGTATATTGAGCAACAAGAATATGCCACAGTGTTGGATTAATTTTGCAGAAATTATTTTAAAACGAGGAAGTTCTCTAGAAAAATGTCTCGACGTTTTTGTCAATATTGTGGTTATTATTCTTACAAGTGATCCTTGAAAATGTTAAGAAGGAGAATTGGAATCCTTGAAATATGCATGAATTTTTCCCAGCAAATTTATTAGATACCATGGAGCTCCGGAAATATATGACTAATTTTTACATTTTCAACAGAAATACTTCCCACGAAATATACGGAAAAATATGAGGGGTTCAAAGAACCCACAATTATTGGGGATAAAAAGTGCTTTGCATCCAGGATGTTGGCGCTTATATCCAAACTTTGTGATAATTTTGTGATATATCTTACATTTACGCAAATGTGAGTATTTAAGGACATTAATTTTCTCATCAAAACTAGAAAAATATAACTTTCGGAGAAAGGGGGATGGGGTGACTTGCTCGATCTAGTATTATAATTAATATTTTATACATGTTCTTGAAGAAAAATATTTCTAACTATAATAGTTAAGTACATTTATTGCTTAAATTATTTTTTATTCATCATTTTTTTTAATAATTCTTACATCAAACATGAACGAGACACCCTGTATCCAGTGCAAGTTTTAGAATAATACATGCACGATACAATTTGAATTATTCAGTTATTTTTTGTTACAAATTTGGGCAAAAATACTTGTATGAAATTATGTAATTTTCTTAAAAAACAACAAGCTTATTGCTTAAATCGTTTTTATTCATCAATATTTATACTAAATTTTCCCATAAAACATTTAGGAGACACTCTGTATCCCATTTAAGTTTATACAAGCACTATACAATTTATATTATTCTATTATTTTTGACCACAAATTGGCATAAAAATACTAATACGAAATTATAGTTTTCTTACAAATTTTATTTTTATTGACTATTTAAACAATAAAAGTATTTATTCATCAATTTCTTTAATAAATTCCCCGTTAAACATTTACGAGACACCCTGTAACCCAATATGCAAGATACAATTTTTAAAATTCAATTATATTTGCCACAATTTTGAACCAAAATACTTGTATCAAATTATGCATTTTTCTTAAAAATGATGCGATTGTTGCTTAGATCGTTTTTATTTATCAATATTTTTAATAAATCCCTTATCAAACATATACGAGACATCCTGTATCCCATGCAAGCACGATACAACATTCTTGTACAGTATTATGTCAGTATACAATATACGTGATACAGTATTTTTTTTTTTCCAAATTTGCGGCAAAAAATACTTTGTGTAGTTTGTGAAAAATGCTAGAATATTTTTTATCAATTAATTATTTTTTAACGGGGATTGAAACCCTATCCTTTTCAATGGCTAAATTTGCAACGACACTCACAGCCAAACAAAAAGAGATTAAATAAAAATAAAAATTGTTTAAAATAGGTGGATAAATCAGCAAGGGCATTCGCTTGTCATTTTTCGCTTTAAAATAGTAGATTAAAAAAAAAATAATAAACAAGTTTGAAAAATGGCTGTTATATTGCACACGCTGCCAGCAGGTGGCAGCATGAGATTTAAAATAATAGATTTTTAAAAAAGTAAAGTTTGCTGCCAGCAGGTGGCAGCATGAGATAAGGGGCCATTAAAAAATTATGTCACACCTAGGGGGGTGGGTGGGTTGTTTGTTTTTTGTGACAATTATGACCAAGGGGTGGGGGTGGT
>JAQGAE010005410.1:0-11284 GCA_034696685.1 Julus scandinavius
TCGACCTGATGAAGTCCGTTAAAGGGACGAAACGTTGTCGTCAATAAAGGTTTTTCACACCTTTACGTTGACCAAATAACTATCCTTCTTGTCCCTAAGAAAAGTCGCCAAGATGCAGAGTGTCGAGAAGGTTGTGGTAAATTAGAAATGGTAAGTCACATTTCCCAGGCATGTCCATTAAGGTATAACCCCTGCATCATTAGGCACAGTAAAATTGTGCTGAATGTGTGAGAGATGGCTGAGAGAGAAGGACATCAGGTGATGTTTAAACCCTGTTTAAGAACTAGTGATAAGTTGCAAAAGACTGACCCATTTATCCTGCATAAGGACAAGACTCAGATGGCCATTGTAGATGTGACAGTTTCCTAGGAGAGTCCCAAGCCAATGTTGGAGCACACACAGGATAAAATTAAGTATTATGATACCGCAGCCATGTGTGCAAGCTTAGGATTCCTAGCTTTTATTGTTTTGTTATAACCGCTAATGGTGGATGGTACCCAGGAAACGAGCAAGTCTTGAACCAATTCTGGTGAAGAAAGTTAGGTCATGTCCACTAACAATGGAATCCACAATTAAAATATATCGGTGCTTCAAGCAGTCAGTTATGCCCTAGTGCTGCACCTCGCCACACATTTTAATGTTTTTAATATATTTATATTTGCATTAGCAATTTAATGTGTTTGGCTAGAAAGAGTTGTTGTTGGGATGGGCTGTTGATGTTTTCAACCTCTCAGGCAAGTGGTAGACCCTCAACCGGAGTTCGGGGAAAGCTTGACTTTTTGAAGCCACTTAGTAGTCAAATACCTTGTCATCTAATTAGTGATGCGCATGAATGGATTAACGAGATTCCCACTATCCTTATCTACTGCCCCTTGAAAACGCGTTCCGTCGCCGCCGAACACGTGTTTTCGCTGATCTTCGTAGGATGCGGACCACTTTTCAGAGATTCGCCATGGACCCCATGATTCGATTTTTAACAAAGTCTCAATGCCACCTTGTTTTGCAACATGGTAACTAAATTTAGTGAGGTTTCCTTCTTGAAATTCGAATTCTTTTTTCCTTTTTGGCTTTTTGAAAGCGCATCCCGTCGCCACCGACCTTGTTTTCCGACGCCTGCTGAGAGACGCGCACCACTTTTTGCCAGCTTGCCAAGGACCCTTTGATTTACTTTTGTCTTTTTTTGTCCACTAATGTGTCTAGCTATAAAGTGACAATACACGTTAAAATATTTGCTCATTTATTCATATTTTTTCATTGCTTTTCTAGGGCGCGCACAGCTTTCTAACGGCTCTGTACAGACCATCCAGAACCAACTTTGCCAAAGTTTTTCAGTTAAAGCGTTGTGCTGTAATCTGTGACTAATACATAAGCTACTTTACAGGTACACAAACTTTTCGATTCTAGGCCTGTGACATCAGGCTTTTTCCCAAGTCTGACTCACACCAAACACATGATGTGACACCAAACACTAATCCAAAGTGGAGTAACGAAAACGGACCTTTCTGGTACTTACTTCCTTAAACAAATAGGAGGAATTGCAAGCCGCCTCTGAAAAAAGCAAGCGCAATTTCCCGTAAAAACGAGACAGGAGGCGCTTTGCCAAGGCTATGGCTTCTCGACAGACCATGGCCCTGGCTACTGTTCAAAATAAGTACCTTGATGAAGCAAATCACCATTAGGGCTCTGAAGAAATCATCGCATGGCTTGAAGAGCTGCTGCTAGTCGCTTCCATGAAAGAAAATGCTCTTCTTGGAGCGCAGGGAAGAACACCTACTAAAACGTTAGCCCAGACCCCAAACTTTGATAAAAAGGATGACCACTACTTCAGATACTGCAGCCGAATGGAGTACGCTACCTGGGCAGGCCTCCACGCGGCCACCTAGGCCGCCACCATCACCCCTAAATCACCTGGGCAGATCCTCCAGAAAACGAGACCACCTCACCAACCCTAGAGGAAATGTAAGATGCCGTCTCAGCTCTGAAAAAATTCCAAGACTACATCGGCATCGTTATTAAGAAGACCACCAGAGAGTCGGGCTCGTAGGACACTTTACCAATGGGAGCCAGGCCCTAGTGCACAGCACCATTGACGGGGTCACCAACATTGGTACCCAGCTACTGATAAGAATGCTTACTATGGAAAAGCATCTGCTGGCATGCCAGAAACTACTAGTGGAAGAGCGGTTGGAAAGGGCCACAAACCGGACCACATTATAGCCAGCCACCAAACAGAACCTGCCCAATGCTCTAACAGCAAGCCCCTCGGCCCAGGCTGCTCCTGTCCCTACAACATATGCGGCGATGGCAGAGTACAGCCAGGGGTTGGTGCTAACTTGGTGACACCTAGCAAATTACTGGCGGCCGTGACACTACTAATGCCTACCAGCCTAACCTCTCCTGCAATTGCACCACAAGGGATCAAATTTTCTGAACCAACCCTAGCTGAAGTTCTCCCGGCTTCCTATGCTGTTATCGTTGCAGCTTAATTAAAGGCGAAGTTCACAACAACAGTCTTCGGTACAAAAAAAGTACACAGTGTCGGAATCGGAGGCCTATGAGCTGTTTGGGAATCTTGGGATGGCAAATTGGTTCTGGAAAGTGCCACCAGCGAACAGCAGATGAAACTCACCGAGACACTTGCCAACTGCCCAGCCTTTGACATGGCCCCATTTCATAAGTTGTACTCCGAAGTCCTGATCACCAAGGTCAGTGTAAACATCGCAAACTCCAGCTTTTTAGAGGAGATTACTGATGCTAATCCGGACATTTGCACGGAACCGATCTAGAAAGAACATGATCCTCGAAGTGACTCCTACCTTTTACAAGCTCTTGATCAAGAAGTAGCAATTAATTATTAACTGGACAGGGCACTACATGCAGCCTCACATCGCGTTGATTCACTGCCAACAGTGCATTAGCCTCGGTCATCCTGCAAAAAGTTTCTGCAGCGGTCCTTTGCACAAACTGCGGTGCCCCACACCGTCTCGGTACAAAAAAAGTACACAGTGTCGGAATCGGAGGCCTATGAGCTGTTTGGGAATCTTGGTATAACAAATTGGTTCTGGAAAGTGCCACCAGCGAACAGCAGATGAAACTCACCGAGACACTTGCCAACTGCCCAGCCTTTGACATGGCCCCATTTCATAAGTTGTACTCCGAAGTCCTGATCACCAAGGTCAGTGTAAACATCGCAAACTCCAGCTTTTTAGAGGAGATTACTGATGCTAATCCGGACATTTGCACGGAACCGATCTAGAAAGAACATGATCCTCGAAGTGACTCCTACCTTTTACAAGCTCTTGATCAAGAAGTAGCAATTAATTATTAACTGGACAGGGCACTACATGCAGCCTCACATCGCGTTGATTCACTGCCAACAGTGCATTAGCCTCGGACATCCTGCAAAAGGCTTCTGCAGCGGTCCTTTGCACAAACTGCGATGCCCCACACCGTCTTGATCACTGCACTAATACCCCAACTGTTGAAACTGCAAAGCCCGGGGCATCAAACTGAATGACAGACGTCACAAGGCCAGTGACCCAAAAGGCCCAGCATTTTTAGCCTGATTGGAGGGAGTTCAAACATCCACCAATTATGAGTGATACAACCATCCTCCAAATTAACCTCAGAAAATGGCTGCAGCAACAGCAGCGGCCCAAGCAAATAGCCTGTAAATGGACTTCATCTGCATCCAGGAACCATGCTCCTTCGCGCATCTTACATCTTGGAAGGGACAGGTCATTCCCATGCACCGAAGTTTAAAGGTTCACATCGTCACAAGCTGGACCACAACAATGATATAGCAGGCCCAACACTGGAGCGATCACATCGTTGCAGTTCGCATCCAGGACGGAACCTCAGCCGGGGTTCTCGTCAACGTATACATCCCCCATTAGGGCAAGCAACGCCTGTCTATGAAAACACTCGACACCATTCTCTAGAGCTAACGTCTTCCAGTGGTTATCATGGGGACATCATGGACGACGGGCGGTTCACGAAATACCGGCGTTGGTGGGCGTAAAAGTTCATCGGCAGCCTCCAATTGAGAGCTTAGGCGGCGATGAAAACTGTGGCTACCAATGAAAAATCACAGTCGACGGAACGTCCAGTCCGCAGGGCCATTCACTGGTTTCCAATCAGGCACTGGTCTTGCCAAGACCCAATTTCAATGTCCACGTTATTTTCAATTTCAATGAAGTGTTGAGGCACACTTTTATCGCAAAAACAACCATGCTCTGCTACCATGTTAAAATTTATTTAGCATTTAGAGCCGTGGATTAGCATAAGGGAAAAACACACGGACCTTTTTATCCTTTCGTTATCCATTTATTATTTAATTTTCAGGAGCCGACCAAAAACATGTGTGCCCATTGCAGCACCACAATCACACCAATGCCCTAAAACAAGATGGCGATCGACAACAACAAAACCCCATGCCCCAACAGTGGCCCCACCTGGGCAACTTCACTATAGTTAGTAAGGGGAGGTTGGTTAACTTGCTACTCATTCATTATCGAATTAATTAGTTCTTTTAGTGTTTCTTTCTTTCAGGTTTTTTCCAGGACGATGTCACCAAGACAGGACGACCACCTTTTAACCTTTTTAATTTTTAATTAAAATTACTAGGTCGCGCCACCCCCGAACAACACGGCCTGTGAGGTTTAAGCCACAGAGTGCAAGCTGGATTATGCCACAGAAAAACTCTATTCGCTATTTCACCTAGCCAGGAAGCTATTCTAGGCACTAGTCATCCATGAAGGGGGTAGGGTTATCCCATGTGAGCCCTCAGTCAAGTATCTAGGCATCATGCTGGATTCCCAGCTAAACTGGATAGCTCACGCCCGATACATCCAGGGCAAGGTCGGACTCGTCGGCTCGAGACAGGTCTCCGTGTGTTTACGGCAGTAGGGAGTCTGTCCAGACACACTGAAAATGTTGAATCTGCGTAGAGTGGAGCCAATGTTGCTCTACGGTGCCGGAATACAGGGACAGCGTGCGCACGACTCCCGGATTATCAAGGCTCTGTCCGCAGCAAAACGGCCATATCTGCTGGATATCTGCAAGGCCTACAGGACGACTGCTACGGTAGCCCTTAATGTCCTCTCAAGCTGCATGACTTTTCACCTCCGCGCAGCCTTCTAATGATGAATCTATGAGCTTGCTACAATCACAGGCCGTATATGCCTCCATCCGGGGCTTCCTGAGCATTACCACCTGGACAACTGAGGTGCCAGGAGCAGCTCTTCAGTGCTTTACAGACGGTTCCAAATTGGATAGTGCTGTTGGTGCAACAGCTGTTCTGATGCAGGATGACACTGAGCTGGGCTCCTGGCAAGTGCATTTGCCCAACGACTGCTGTTTTTCAGGCCGAACTGCTGGCAATATGGCGCTCGACCTTTATTTTGAGACGCTAACTCCATAACGGCGAGAATGCCAGCTTCTGCTCCGACTCCTGTTCAGCACTACAAGCCATTGCAAGCGGCGAACGGAAGCAGGCTCTAGCACTGTACACCTTCAGGAAACTGATGGATATCCGGACAAAGGGAACATTGGTGTCTCTTCATTGGATCAAAGCACACCATGGGTATACAGGTAACGAGAGAGCTGACCAGTTGGCTAAAGAAGCAACCCACAAGTTGATATTATCCCTCATAAACTTCCTCGTTTTGGACTTTCTGCAATGGCCAGGCGGTGGTTAGAGACGGAGCAGCAAGTGCTCTGGGACAAAGATTCCAGCAGACGCTCGGTACATACTTTTGTGCCATCTGTTCGGAATAGATGGTCCTACTGTCTGGGAGATTAGTTATGCTTCTCTATGGGCATGGACTGTTCCTCAAATTTCAGCACTTATTCTGCCTTGGAAACCTTAGGGCTTCCTGCCCTTGAAGGTGAGAGAACTACACCACCCACCACTATCTATGACTGCACTCTGCAAACAAGACTTCTTGAACGAGACCAGCTGGCGGATGCCCTTGCGGCGCAACCTTGTGCAGAGACTACCTTGTGCTGTTCACTACATTTGCCAGTGGCGATGTGTTCGAATACCCCGTGAAGAAGAGTGACTCAGACACCACCTAATGTTGCTTCACCTCTTTTATGAATGTTTCTGCATGCCTTCTTGAATATGATTTTTGTTGTATTTTCATTTTTGTCTGCGTTGTGTATTTTTGCATGCAAAGTATTTAGATGCTCTCCTCTGTTCATTCCTATGTGATCCATTCGTCTATTTTAGCCTTTTATTGTCTTTTTGTTCCATTTTTCAATTTTTTCGTGTTTAATCTTCAGCTTATTTCTTTTGCCCAAAGGTTACAATTTTGAATTAGCGTGCTTCTCATTACTGTTTTTCATTGTTTTTCCCAAATGTTGCATTCTCCGGTTTCTGTCCTTTTCATTTGTCATTAATTTTGATTGAAGTGTTCTTTGACATCACCTGGTTTTGCATGTTTATTTATACTCCGCAGGTGTACTGTGTCCTCCCCAGCTGATCACCTCCATCAGATGGTTGCTAACTTCCTGCCCTGTGCAAGGGTGTACCATGTCTTCCAGCTGGCCACATCCATCAGAGGGCCTACCGACTCCACCGCCCTGTGCAAGGGTTCATCACGCTCTTTACTACCCCTGTTTGCTGTGTTGTCAGCATATCCATTGCCAGATGGTGACTCAGACAGAACATAAAGAAAACGTCACTTTGCTATTTCTTTGCATGCTGTTATCATTCATCTTTGTGCTTTTCCTTTTCACTTTTTGCATGCCCCAAATTGCCCCAATATTTAATGTTTTAATCAATCCATTTCAACTATGTACGTGAGAATTCATTAATATTTTGTTCCATTTCTTAAACTTTTGGGTATTAAGTTATCAGCTTTTTTCTGTTAATTTCTGTAACTTTGACTGTGTATGCTTTTACTCTGTATGGTCAGCTCTGTTGGTGTTTTCTGTCTTCCTTAGCTAGTTACAGTTCTTCCCAGTTAATTCCCCTGCTAGTGTGCATATACAGAACAACCCATATGATAAGAATTTGGCCATTCATCGTGGATCTGAGACACTGAAATATCAGGTGTTGAGGGATGTTTCTCGGCCGTCCCGTACGAGGCTTAATGTAAGTACTTATTTACAGGGGCCAGGAGTAAAGAGAATGGGGGTATCATGTTCACCCTTTGAAGAATGACTTCAGGAATTTGTTAACCTTCCCAAATAACGTAGCTCTTACCCGCGCTAAATTAGCGCCTAAAAATAATAATCATAATAATTCATCTAATAATTACAATAATATACCAAGTACTAGTAATACCTCTAGCAATAAACACCTTCTGCCACCCATGCCCTTGAATAGAGGAGTAGCTTCTTCACTGCATCTAACTTTACCCCCCATTTTTGCTTTCCCACCACCTATGTTTTTTTTCAGACACAGCCCCCGATTAAAAGATTGCCTTTTATAGCTGATTTAAGGGGTTATGACCGTGTTTCCCCTTATCAGAACTTGAGTGGCCATTTGAATTTACCGCCATTTTACGATAATCGGCTAATGACGCCTAATTGGCTTCTAGATGGCGCTGGTTTGCCTTCCATTGTGCAGATGCAGCCTCTATCTTGGTTTCATTAATGACACACTGTCTTGCTGGCTGGTCACTTCTGTGTTGCTGGTTTCCCATGAGTGTTCTTCATGGGTTTTTCCTTGCTCATGGATTTATATTCTTGTCTTTGCAATGGTTTCATGCTGGCTCAGGTGTTTCTTACTGTCCTATTGAGGCCATTTGGTTCATATTTGATTCAGTTTCAATTGAAATTGTATCCTGCACTGTGACTTATATTGTATGATATATGATTTGGAATTGTGTAGGGCCTTGAACCTTTTATGTGCTGATCACGGAGTTTTATAATGGCTGTTGAATCTTTTACTTAATTGCTCTAGTAATTCCTTTATTTTTTTTTACCTGTTTACATTTTTACTTTTTACTTTTCTTGGGGTTTTTATCCTATCTGGTTGTTGTAGCTGCTGACTTGTGAAGGATAATTGGTCATGAAAATTTTATAGTGTGTTTTAACTGCCTGCATGTAAATATCTCCCCCTCTTGTTAGTTGCAATTCTGTGAAAATGGCAATGTTAGCACTGTTGAAAATTTGAGATGTTTTCTATCCCTGAATTGTAAGTTATTGCTGTCTCCCTGTTTTAATTGTAGGATGTTTTGTAGCCTGATGAAGTCTATGCTTAGATGAAATGTTGCTAACAATAAATGGAACTTTTAATACCTTTAAATGGACCAAAACTTTTCTCCTTGCTCATCATTTTCTGTGGTCAAGAGTTTTAACCTCAAATCCAGCCCTCCTTGGCTGTACACTATCCCTTCACCGTGAATAGTGTTGAGCAGTTGTGGCCGTGAAGTCTTTTAACGACAAGTAGGCCGGAGGCTCATATTAACTTTCCTGTCATTTTCTACTATTTAGCGAAACCACAGCCAAGGAAATGGGCTTGGCGAAAATAGCAGGGAAAGAAGACCCTGTTGAGCTTGACTCTAGTCAGACTCCGTGAAGAGACATGAGAGGTGCTGCATAAGTGGAAGATGTTCGTTTAAGGATGTCGTCCTTGATATACCACTACTTTCATAGTTTCTTTACTTACTCGGTAAAGAGGAGAGCAGAACCTTCCCTCCGAGCAGGGGTTGAGGTTCTCCCTTCTGGTTCAAAGTGTCGCGCCGTCCCACGTTGTTTTCGTGCTTTTTAGTACTTTAGCAGTGGGTTTGAAGGCATGTCCCCACCGGGGACACTGTCAGGTAGGGAGTTTGCCTAAGAACGGTAATTATGTCAAAAGGTAATGCAGGTGTCCTAAGGCTAGCTCAGCAAGGACAGAAACCTTGCATAGAAAAAAAGGAAAAAGCTGGCTTGCTCTTGATTTTCAGTACGAATACAGACCGCGAAAGCATAGCCTATCGATCCTTTAGATTTTGAGAGTTTCTAGCAAGAGGTGTCTAAAAAGTTACCACAGGGATATAGTTGGCTTGAGGCGGCAAAGCGTTCACAGCGACATCGCTTTTTGATTCTTCAATATCGGCTCTTCCTATCATTGCGAAGCAGAATTCGCCAAGTGTTGGATTGTTCACTCACTAATAGAGAACGTGAGCAAAGTTTAGACCACTGTAGAAAAAACCCCAATTAGGGGTGATTGACCTTACTGACGTTCTTATACATGAATGTGTTCGTTGGTTGATATGTATCTTGCTTCTAAATCCATGATATTGTGGTCTTACAGATTTAGCTAAATTTCAATTGATGATTTTACAGTGGTTCACCACCACTTTGGAATGTTTTATTATTAGTTAGTTGCAATTAGTTGAAAAGGCAACGTTCTTTACACAAAAAATAAGGGTTTGTTGTCCCTTAACTGGTTTTTATATGCTGCTTTTCCTTTTTGTATTCAGTTTTATTCAGCCTGATGAAGTCCTCTAATAGGACGAAACATTGCTGCAATTAAAGGAATTTTAAACATTTATCACGACCTCTTCTCTTCTTCGTTTGACTTTATACTTTTGGGTCAAGAGTCGGAACATGTCTTCAGTGCATGCAATGACGTTTTTAGTGATAATAATTTGCTTATGCATTTAAAAGTTTTGAGATAAATGCTGCATGTTTGCTTCACAGCGTTAAGAATCTCATAGCAAGTTACAGACCTTTGTACATTATTTTATTTTTTTTTTAACTTTTCGATCAAATGCATGCAACAATGTTTTTAATGACAATAATTTGCTTATGCATTTTAAAGTTTTAGCTAAATGCCACATGGTTGCTGCACGGAATTGAGAATTCATGATAACTTAACAACTTTTATAAGTTTTATTTGTTTTTGTTAAGCATACGTTTGTTGCATATTTTTAAATTATATTACTTTATGTTAATAATTTTCTTATGTCTTCAAAAGTTTTGAGCTGCATGCTACGTGTTTGCTGCACACAAGTTGAACCCTTCAACATTTTTATTTTTAAAGCATGCATTTTTTTGCGTAAATTTTTAAAATTCATTGCTTTATTTGTTTAAAAAACTATCTAGCTGCATGTTGTTTGATTTTTAATGTTGGTTAATTTCTGCAACACAAGTTCTAAATACCTGGGAATTTAGCCTACCAGGGGGACTTTCAACTTCTCTCTAGGGGTCTTTAAGGTGCTAATATTAACACCGGACCTAGGTTTAAACTCATCCGAAAGAGCCGCCACTTAGAGAATTTTTCCCACCCATAAAATTCTCACCGACCTCGACCTAGGAGCGAACCCAGCATCTTAGGATCAAGAGGCAAGCACGAAACCCACTCGACCGCCAGCTTCGGCACTAACTGCATGTATAAACGTTTTTATTGACAACGGCGTTAAGAATTTATGATAAGTTACCGAGGTTTTTAAGTTTTTTTTTTGTATAGCATACATTTGTCGGTACGTGACTTTTTGACCCCGCCATTTTGGCGCTACCGTTTTGACCCCGCCGTTTTGGCACCACCGTTTTGGCGCATCTCCGTTTTGGCGCCACCGTTTTGCCGTCGCCGTTGTTGCGCGACTTTCTTGGCACCGGACATTTTAGCGCATAATCGCCAACATTTCTAAATGAACAGAAATTCTTAATTATATCATGTATTTTGATAATTTTACAAAAAAAACTAGAAATATAAAAAAATTCAAAATCCAAATTTTTGATCATTCATTTCGAACTTCTTAAATAACACAACTAGAAATATATAAAAATTTAAATGACAACCAGCATATTTCATCCCATCAAAAAGTTATGCGCAAGCCCTGTCAGGTACTCAATGAGAGTTCGTTCTTTGTAGCTCTCGGCTATAGTAAGGATTCTCCTATCTGCTGCAATATATTTGCTGCGTTTTAAAGGCGGCTGCTCCCCACGAATGTATTCCTCGAACACAAGATCACGCCCCTTTTGAACACTTCGAATCCCATCTATAAATTTCCAAATATTTGAATGATCCACCCCAAATTTAGCTTGCAATCTTCGATGTGCTGCTTCAACATAATTGTTGGTACGATCTTCTCCCTCTACTGTTCTCATATAAACAGACCACATATGAGGAGGAAACAACGCAGCACGTCGAGTATGATTGCGATTCCGATGTGTCATGTAGACATCCTCAAACCAATTCAAAATTATCGTGAAGATCTCTGGAAGGTTATTTTCTAGTACCTCAAATGCTCCATCAAGATCTTTAATTTGAACAAAGGCGAGAGCAACAATCATTCTGGCCGACAAACCAAATTCAGGATCCGTGTTGTATTGCTGAAGCAACCTT
>JAQGAE010005411.1:0-11283 GCA_034696685.1 Julus scandinavius
TGAATCTGTTTCAAATTTTGAAGGATGTTTTATTAAAGTATTTGTTTCAAATTGTATATTTCAGTTTGTAATTAATAAAATTTATTTCAGCGTTATTCACAAATAACAGTCATTGCCAATACTTTTTGGTGCCACTGTAAATTTAATTTTGATAACAATTTAAATGTATTATGTCAGATCTAACGTCTAATCTCATGATCCTAAAAGTACAAATATAATGTAAATTTTCCCGGTTAAGATGTTCGAAAACTTCGGTATGAATTCGGTTTGAATTCCAGCATATCAAAAACAAATTTCACAATTTTTTAATAAAAATCTTGCAGATTCCATTTTTATTACTTTATCAAATTAAGTTTAATTTCCCTGACTATCTTAGGTCTGTCCAATTTCCCTGTCAATTCCAGGTTTTCAAAGTGTGGGAGAGCAGAAGAGGGATAGTATGAAGGTTATAACTATAAATAATCATGAAAACACACTATCAAGGTACTCGACCTTTATGTCGTTAAATGAATACAACATTACTAACAAATTCATGTATTTTTAATTAAGTCTAAAAAGTTTTTATTCAGGTTAGGTGACGCCACAAATATGAGAAAAGTAGAGCATACCACAATTAATGAATATTAAAATATGCATTCTGTGGATGATATACTCACCAACTTCCCCTCTAATCAATCTTGTTTTCAACTCTGCAATAACTTTCTTCGATGCCGGTGGAGGTGGTCTTTCATTAGCAAACATACTACCAAGAAAATTTATAAATCAATAAACAGACACAGAAAAAAGATAGTTTAGGGAAACCAAGTAAACACCTACCTATTGAATGACATTTCAAATTCAACTCCAAGGCCTGAATCAAGCAGCAACCTGGCTAAATGCAGCATTTGATCAGGGGTTTCGCCTTCCCCCAAAGGCTTGCAGTTATGCTCATCGAAATAGCAAGCCATCTTATAATTTGTGGTCAAAAATAAAGAAAACTACTAATCAGTATTTGAAAGTTACGTGACCTCCCGAAAAGCAAAACTCATGCTCAAATTATTGAAACAGGTGGCGCTCAAACATTTGTGAAAAGTAAGCCGTCAGAGAAGGGTTTGATGAGGACAATCGTGCTTGCTGAATACTTTGATAATGGTCAATTAATCCCAATTTTAAATTGTTTTGAAATTGTAATTTGTAAAATAAATTTTCTGCGTTTTAATTATTAATAAACTCCCTTTTATGGTTAATCTAGCTTGGAAAATGTGTTCAATATCTCACTTTTACGTCATCTCGGCTTACTTTATGATGACTGACGGCATGAGCACGCTCATGGTGGGAACTATCGTAACTACGAGTCATTGAAAACAAAATTCTCCAGGAGTAAAACGCTAAATTTGAAGATGACTGAAGCATCTCAAGATGTTAGTGACACCACCAGCAAGGAAGGGGCCAGTAGTATAATTTCAGGGAAAACTGATCAAGGTAAATGTATGTACATGGAAGTGTAATATGTGTACAGTATATTGGTGTGCAGATGATAGACTTGCTGTTCTGTGGTTTTTACATGTATCATATGATACTGTTTAGAGTTTGTGTAGCATGCAATCTGAAGATAACCACTGTAATTATTAGTAACTTTCTGTTTATACAAATGTAATTGTAATAAATCTGCTAGTTATAGTCAAGAAAATGTGGCATAAAGATATAGAAAATCGAGGTCAATACATACGAGGTGTGACAATTAAATAACAGGATTGGTGCCATACATTTTTGTATTCATTTTCTTTTACAATAGTAACTTTATCACCTTCAATGTACTCCCCTCGGTAATCTCTACACCGCTCCATACGAGTTTTCCGTTGTGCAAAACAGTGCTCAAGATCGTTTTCTGTAATCATGTTTAGAGTTGCAGTCGCTGTGTCTCTCAAGTCGGTTACCTTTAAGCACAACTAGATTTTACCTTAGGAAATAAAAAAGTCACATGGGGCGAGATCAGGTGAGTAAGGTGGATGTTTCAACACTGAATCCCATACTTCGCCAAAAAGTTCTTCACAGACAGTCCAGCTATAACGGTAACACAAGCGGTCCCAAGCATTTGGGTCCCTCAGGCAACACAGATGGCCAAACGGAACCAAAAGGAACGCGCAAGGATGACCCACTTCTCAGGGCGAAAAGGGCATCTAGAAAAAGAAGACGAGATATAAAGGGGATTAGCATGGGGATGCGAACTTAGCATATCTGCGCTAAGACATTCGAACTCGATCAGGTAAGCCTTTACTTAAGATCGAGAAATAAAATGAACAAGGGAAGGGCAATTTATGCTAAATTACCCAGGCCTAAAAGAGAGTAATGCAAGTGGATAGATAAGCCCCCCTATAAAAGGGTTCGTCTATCCCAAACCATATAAATAGAGGACGTTTTTCTTCCAACTCTCATTCTGTTTTTCAGCAGCGAACATGCTGCACCAACTGTACAGACTAACAGTCTCAAATTTCCAAGTAAAAAGAATAAATACTTACTTTTTATAATCGTAAAACGGCCTCCAAGACATCGTTCTTTTCTGCTCGTTTTACATCCCCAGCATGGACCTGCCAGCTACGAAGACGCGTTGGACCATCTAAACAGGGTGACCAACCTCCGCCGCAACGCTGTCACAAGCTCCGCAAATAAGGCAACCTCTGCAGGTCCTGCTCCTTCACCATAGAAGGGATCAACTCCCGCTACAGAAGGACGAAACCACCGCTTCAGTCGAATCAACCCTGAGACGTCCTCCAGATGCCTCTAACAAGATTGACTGCTCGACCCTCACTTCATCCCCTGAGACTCGGCACGCGTTCTCATCTCTTGGACCTGATCACCCGCCATACGTCACGTTTGCCTGAGGCACCAGGACCAGTTCCTTGTACCTCCGCAGCAACTGAAGAACCTGAAGTGGAGCAAGAGGACCCGATACCCCCGCCTGGATCTCCGAATAGAGATCTACAGGAGGCAACGCCTAACAGCGTGCGCTAGAGTGTGGTCCCGGTGAAGGATCCAAGACTTGTGCTTTCACAAATCGGGTCTCTGTCTCTGCACTTGTTTGCGGTTTCTTCAAGTTTCACGAGAAACTTCACATTAATACGTTGCTACATTTGGACGTTTAACATTTTTCACACGAAGAATGGAAGCAAGGTCTACTACGAACAAATGCCACAGCCGAACTGAGCGCTGCACAAACTTGAAAATCACTCAGTATGTTGAGGAAAGATAACCTGATCAGTGTATGTGCAGTTTATCATTCCCGTGCTCACTGTTCGCCTGTAACATTATTATTTAATTGTCACACCTCGTATATGGGTAATGTAGCTAACCACTACGCTAACGTAATGTTTGAAATTGCCCCAAAACGTCAAAAAGGATTGTTTTTCAAATCCAATCTTAAATTCATCTTAACATGGGTTACTTTTCTCTTAACTTTTCTGGAATTAATATAGCATAGGGCTGCAGTTTTGTTAAGCTGGTCAACATCGGGCAAAGAGAGCATTTGTCAAATGTTCCAATTATTAAGAATAGGCTGCTCTTAGTTTATGTACAAGATCAGATCGTGGAGGGAAAAGTCAGACTGTCATGGGGCTTTATCTTGGTGCCTCTAAACTACACAATTTAATGAAAATTTTATTTTATTAAATTAGGTGGCACCAGTCGTTCATATGAAACTGCATCTCCAGATGGTTTGACTGATGATGATGGGCAAATTAACCACCTAACAAAATTAATGTTTGAAAAAACTGCGGAATACCTCCAAGGGGAACTAGCAGGTTTGATGATCATACTACAACCAACTTACTGTTAGTCCGTAGTTAATTCAACAGGCCATCATTTACTCTCTCGTCTTTCTTGTATTTTACCAGGAACTTTGGAAGATTATAAACTACTAGAGGAAATGAATAGGGTAACAATAACCAAGTATTCCGACATGAAGCAGATAGCAGCTAATGTTAGTAAAGCACTCAAGGATCTTAATGATAAATGTGAGTTTAAATTATTATTATGTATTTACTTGCTTGTTAATTTAAGAATCAATTTGGAGAATCCACGTTTTAATTGCTTGACTTCCAGTTGATCCAGTTAAAATATTGGGATAACCAGTGGCGCTGTATAGGCATTGTGTAACTGCAGCACCCCCTAGGGGTGATCCATAAATTATGTCACACTTTTTTGCCTCTTTTTAAACCATTTCCCCCCACCCCTTTGTCACAATTGTCACAAATTGTATTACATCCCATCCATAATGATGTCACAACCCGTCGATTACGCCCCCCCCCCCCATGAAAAGTTTAAAACATGCATTTAATATCACTAATAACATTATTATTAATTAAGTACTGTAATTTAATTATTTTAATACTCACATTACTTGAACAAAACCACACTACACAGCACACTACGGTCACTACTTTAAAAAACACGCACGCCAAAGCGTTGTCTGCAAAAAGAACATGATGCAACATGTTACAACATGTGACGTCCAAAACAAATGAAAAGCGGTCGGGAAAAAAAAGAAAGACAAATCTTTTTTCCCCGATTGCTCTTCATGAAGAGCTATTCATGATTGATGAGTAGCAATCGGGAAGAAAATTTTAAGTCGCTACAGGACCCAAATCTTTTTTCCCGACTGCTATTAAAAATTTCAAATGTTACAAAAATAAAAAAACTTACCGCATATTTTTTACCGTTTGAAATAAATTTTGATTGTGTGATGTCACATTACCGAACCACCCCACCACCCCTTGGTCACAATTGTCACAAAAAACAAACAACCCACCCACCCCCCTAGGCGTGACATAATTTTTGAATCGCCCCTTATCACTTGATATCATCGATAACATTTAATTCTTTCTAATTTGATTTATTCTTAATCTAGTCATTAAATTAATTTAATTAATTCTTTAGCCATCCCCCAGTTAATGAAAAAAGATTTTAAAAAAATTGAATGGAACTGTGCATTTCACAGCTCCAGCAGCGCAGTGTTTGACTGCACATAGGAAGCTGCATGTCAGGCTGTGAGGGAGAGAGCACTGTTGCTCCCACAGTGACGTGTGGCATGCTTCACAGCATTATTCCGCAGCACCCCACTAATTTTACATTAGTTAAGTTTGCATTTCAATGTTTATTTGTAGACAAGTCTCTCCAACCCTATCTTGAACAAATAGACCAAATAGAAGAAAGTGCTTTAAAACTAGAACAAGCTGCTTACAAACTGGACGCCTATTCAAAAAGATTAGGTATGGTACTACGTGTAAACATTAGAAATTGCATCAACTTACAATTACTTACTTTTTCTTAACTCCAAATAGAAGCAAAGTTCAAAACGCTGGAGAAGAGATGAAGACGTAACCAAACAAGAATTTCTTGGTTAATAAATTCTGTGAATAAGAAAATACTAGTGTAGATTATATGAAAAAAAGTGAAACATTTATTGATGGGAATGATGAACGTGAAAGTGCACCACAGCACGTTTGCTACTTTATCATACAAATTAAATTACAACAAATATGCACATTATATTACAAATGTCTCTCTGAAAAGCAGATTTACATGGTCTTTGGCCAGGGAAGCAGCATTTCAGGACAAGTGTTCTAACATTCCATTGACTAACACAGTGATTATTGTTAAATAAAATGTTCTTTCTATTATATATAAATACTGTTCAAATTCGCATTTTCTTCATTCAGAAATAAATACACTATGATTCCGAATTGGCATTGCCCATTAATTACAACTTAATTTTCAGATATGAAAGTGCGGGAAAATTGTAATATTACCTACATAAAACATGTAGTCAGCTCAATTTACCAATGATGTTCTTGTTACAATATACGATTAAATCTAGTTTCAAACTGCAATTAACCTGAAAATGAATAAATAAACCGGGAATTTACTATTTGGCATTTGTATCCAATTTGACCTTAAACCATATCAAAACCTGCAGGTAGTGAGCTCAAGAGTGACTAATCACTGTGCTAAATATTGCGTAATTGCTAAATCCATGTCCCATTAAAGGGCACATGCGCTTTTATCAAGAAATTATGAAGAAATAAAGGTCCACAGATGATAAAACTATGAAATATGTTGCAACCTAATCGGTGGGCCATGAAACAAAATTAATAATTGTGCTATAATACTAATATTCTTATTTATAAAACAAGTCCATGAATACTAGTAGAGTTGTGACATCTTAATAACTTGATTAACACCACTGAAATTAAGACTCTAGAGATTAAAATTAGTAATATTTGCTATTAATACAACTTGTTAATGCAATCTAATCGGTTTAATAAGTTTTTAGGTTTTTTTCCAACTATCTGGTTATGAGGGAGGAAGAATGTTTGGGATAATTGCAACAAGTTTTTAATTTCAATTGCAAGTTTTGAGATTTTATCTATGTGGTTAACAATGTTTAGTACAATATATTGAACAAATCCACGAGGAAGACCGGATATGTCAGAATTGAGAAGAGGAAGAAGATAATGATGTGTTTTTTTACAATGTTTATAAAACTATTCTTAAAAGCAATATTATTCTCAAAAATTCGCAAAACAATCAGCGTTGGATTCTTTTCTTGTAAAAAAACAAATCTTTACTTCAATTAAAGTGTTTGTGTACAGCAGATAAATTTGTTTATCGAAATAAACAAATTCATCTGTGTACCACAACTTGTAATATGTAATCTCTAGTACTCTGGTACTTTCAAATAACTCGTAGTAAAGAAAGTCGTACTATAATGTACTGTATGAGCATAGTCTGCTCACTGTGAAACTGTTGACTAATTTTGTATACATTCGAAATAATAGTTGTCACAATTCTATTAGGATACACGAAGCTTAGTCAAAAGGAATCCTCAAATCAACACGATGAGACCAAATTACAAGGAATTGTGGCCTTACAATTTTTGCATAATACTGTTTATACAATGACTTACAGCGCACTAAATAAAAAAGTATTAAAATTGGCACGCAATATATGTGATGGTGGCGATATTCTACAATACCTAAACGTTTTTTTTTGTTATTTTTCAAGGGATGACTTTTCGGAAAATGCAAGTGACATTTTTACAAGTCTTTAAAACTGATGACTTGTACAAACGAGTTGGTCTCGTTCGACTACGGATGATGGACTCATGCATATACTTTAAAAATAATGTCACAAGTTGAAAAATTTGTTGAAATGCAATTTTTAAAAAAACCAGCAGCAAAAACGTCCGGTGCAAATGAGCCGATAAAAAACGACTCATTAAGGAGCAAAAAGTGAATGTAAAGATTACCTGCATAATTTTGCATAATTAAGTAACGGGTAGATTGCTATATACTCTTGAGGAAAAGTGAGGTTAATAATTGTGGCAAACTATGGGAAATAAGGTTTAGAATATGCAAAGCAAGGTAGGGAGTCCCAACACTATTAAAACATTGAATATGAGGATCGCGCATTTTCATTGGTTAAAACATGAGATCCAAAATGTTGAATAATTCTTGTAGAAAATCTTTCTATTTGCCGTATCGTAAATTTTGTCGATCGGTCATTTGACTCGTTTGTGTTAAATCTGCTAGGTAGTTAAATTTAACTATTGCGATGCATTAAAAAATGGCAATTATAGCCACATTAATATTTTGGAATAAATTTGTTTCTCATTGTGGAACCTATGTTTTACCTTTTTGAACGTTCTATCTAATTTCTAAGTCCTGAGAGATGTCATTCTATTTGGCAAGATTCGATATGCCACATGGACCATTTTCTCTATTACAACATCTTTATTGAAATAATCACGGTTATATCTAAATTATCTATTTAAAAAATGTGAAAATGACTTAGAGGGAAGCGTCGTCGCAGCTTCACCGCCTCAAAATACCACGTGGTAGTACTAACATATTTGGGGCGCGCTGTCGTTACCGCTTAATCGTTACCTCCCACTCCACAACCCGACAAAAGTGGGCAAGAATGAATGGTATGGCAGCTTCCTAGTTGCAGCAGTGGGCATTTCCGTACGTGACACGCACGCCGTCAGTCGGACAGCATGTGAACGAAGCTGACGGGAAACACGCCCTTCCGGTGCGGCTCCCCTTCGATAATCCCTTCCATCCAGTTATCATCGTCCGTGTGATCGTTAATAATGACAATTACCTCACCTTCTTGAAAAGATAGCTCGTCTTCGTTATCTGCATCGCAGTCGTACAGAGCCCTACAACGCCGAGGCCTCAGGCTGTCGTGTCTCTGAAAGCACGATAAAACATTAGCACGTCTACGGCTATTCTATCCCACAATGATGTGCAAATGCCTAAGAGACACCAGGGGCAGGGCGTTAGGGCGTGACAAGTGTGATTTGGTCTACCTTTCGTGGCGGAGGAACGGGCAAGTGACTTCGATCTTGGTTTACCTGGTTGCGCAGAGCCTCCGTGTCGGAATTCACAGACAAGATTGAACTCAAGCTCTCGTTTGAGCGTCCGTTTGTTTGGACCTGGAGGCTACCTGGTGTTAAAAGGGAGAAGACGTGTATAGTTCGACATATAGCACACAGATTGAAAGGCAGATAGCGTAATCACACTATTATTATGATTACAAAAAAACTAACCATATAGCATAATCACTACCCCACATGCTGTAGCTCAGTATAGTATTATGATTACAAAAAAACTAACCAGATGGTGTCGGCGGTGGTGGATTCTTTGGTCTTGCACATCCATAAATGGATAATCTATCACCAGTACTGTCAATCAATTGAAATGTAAAAAATGAGTTTTCCACAACCAAAACAATTCAATTTCATTATTTATAGTTAAGCACACCTTTTGAGTATAGGAATCTCCGATGTTTTAGGTAAGACTAGTTTGGCACCAGCTGTACGAGATAAACAAATTATTGGATTGGATTAAATTAAAGAATGTATGATAAATTCTGGCTTTAGTTGTTATTAGATAATTTTTTTTTGGAAAATTGTGATTATATATACTGTATTCTTTTATGAAAGATTTTTTTATACATGAAACACATTTTTGTCTTGCACTAAAACACAGTTAACAAACTAAGCTGGTTCCACACACATGTCACTTGCAAATCTGTGATGTTTTCCGCAATGGCGATTTTTTTGACAAACATAAGGGTGTTCGTCATGTTTGGACGTAATTGCGATTTAACCTCGTTATATGGAATTTAATTCATTAAAATCTCTCTGAATTAAATAAATATATATATATTATTTTTATTTATTTATCAATTTTAAAGTAATTATGGGTTTATGATAGCAGAAGTATGATACAAATAATTTAGAGTGTAAATTTTATAAATAACGCGAGAATACTGGGCCGATGGCAGTGCCTGATCTGGATGTAGACTGACCTTTGTCAGTGTTCAAATTTAAATTAAATTTTTCATCCAAAAACTGCCGGTTGGAGTCTTACAAAGTTACCGCGTCTATTCAAGTTTCACTTCAATAAAAAAAACCTGCCTGTATATTCACTCAGGATAATCGCATCCAGAATTCGTGTTGTCATTCGCTCTTACGTCCAGATATATTCACATAATTTTGCAAGATTTCATCCATGTTACCGGCTTACGAGTATTCAAGACAGAATACGAAAACTATCACAACTACTTGCAATTGAAGGCAACCAAGCCATTAGTAATCCTTCCCACACGGAACAGAAATGCATTTACAATGATTTGCAATGCATTTAAAATACATATAGATTGAGACGCCGAAAATGCAATTCTAAAAATGTATTTAAAAATGCTTTTGGAAATACATTTTGAAATGCATTTCAGTGTCTCAATTTATATGCATTTTTGAAATGCATTTCTTTTCCATGTGGGTTATATTGTATCAAACTTTGTAATTTTTTCGAATGAGACATATTAGAAAGCCACAGCTATTGTTAGTACCTAAGCTGGTAGGAAGGCTTGTTGACAAGGGAACTTTTTGTTGGGGAACCGTGCATCCATTTGCATGAGAGGCGGACGAGTCGGATGAAGGAGTCCGCTTGTGGTTGCTACTTATCGGAGTATTGACGATTGGGTCGGAAGGGGTTCGATTATGTCCAGGGGAATACATGGGAGGTGGAGGAGCAGCTCTTTTCTTGATCGAACCATGGGAATTCAAACCAGGGACTGAAACAAGGAAAAAAGCAACCAAAGGCAAAACTAAACTAATAGTTACTAAATGAGCAGGCAAGATTAGTTAACATTTTATGTTCAAAACCAAGCAGCAAAATACAGAAATAACAAAGCTTAGAATGCAGATCTTAGGAGGAACGGTGGGACAACTCACCAATTGGCTTTCGACTTTGAGGAGGAGGTGGAGGGGGCATGGTAGTCGATGCGCGGATAGTTGCCACTGGACTGGATCCAGACTTGTTGCTATCCGCAGTCCCGACACGAGATCGCATCGTGGGAGAATCCGCACCAGCAAAACTAGGTGGTCTAGATCTGGTTTTCTTTTCAGGTGTAGAACTTCCTCCCTAAAACGACAGGTTTTAAATAACCTTAGATAACAGGTGCATGTGATGGAAAATGACTTTAAAGCAGGACGATATAAATATATTTGGAATCGTTTAATCTTTTTGTTGTAATTGCGAAAAGAAGACTTTTTCACTGATCGAGCTTTTATAATTTTTATACGAATGACAACACAACGAAGGAGTCTTCGGTATATGCTTTTATTTATTTAATATGCATCGTACGGCCAATTTCAAACACTCAAGCCAGACAACTTTTAATAACATTGACACAAACCTTTTCCTCAATTTCATCATCACTAAAATCAGTTGATCCGTCATCTTGTGACAAACCCCAGTCAATGTTCACATTTTCAAACAGTTCCTTTTTATTCTGCAGGGCATGTTGCAACTGACAAAGGAGAATATGATAAGTTTTCAAAAAATATATATATTCATTTACGTGCTAGAAAAGAACGCACCAGCTCCTCGCACAAAGAAAAGCCATTTTCTTTGGCAATATCCAATGGTGTTTTGCGCTGATTATTTTCAATATTAGCATTTGCGCCGCTCCTTAGTAATAATTTCATGGATTCTGTTCGATTGTATATCGTACAATAATGCAACGGTGTATTTCCTTCAAGGGTTTGCTTGTCGATGGGGGCCCCGTTTTGCACGAGGAAATCGACGATGTGCAATGAAGATCCATCTTCTTGCGCTATGGCAACGTGGAGACTAGTGCCAGCTGTGTCCTACATTGGAAGGTACAGTATGTAAAATTTATATTCACCCCACCACCTTGTTCATGCTATGGATGCTTATAACATGTTTCATAATCAAT
>JAQGAE010005412.1:0-11281 GCA_034696685.1 Julus scandinavius
CACGTTTTCTCAACCAGTTGCATATGGTTGACAAAACGTTATGTTTACGTGTTTTCAACCGATGTGTGCTGCCTGGGGTGGACCAGAATTCCTTGCCAACCCACTTTTTTTCTTAATGTTAAAAGGTATGAAAATTCTGTTAATAGCGTTAAACAGGAAGTCATGTGTACTCCATCCACTGATGCTTTTAGATTTTAACTAGGACCATTTGTTGACGGAAATCCAAATAATAACTTGGGACCCGTAACACATATAGGACAAAATTTCAAATTAGGACAATGAAGAGAATTGGCTTTTTTGTATATGAAATCAACTGTTTTCGCGTCTTCATTGGCAATTATTTAAACTTTTCACAAGTTTTTAAGAACTGAGATAAACGCCATATTGTACGTGGCTGCGCTGCACTGACGCGACCTACGATTACATGTTTTGTGTTGGAGGAATTCAAACATCAACTTTGTATATCTACACAGTACACTGATTCGTGGTAATGTTGCAATTAATTTGTGTCATATCACTAGGATACTATAATATGTCATCTCTGGAATTCACATCAGTAAAGTAAGTTATCATACAATATATTGTAATTGTAGGTCACTTTCCTTACAGTGTATTTAATCAATAAATCTTGCTATTTTACGTAACTATATATATATACCAATTCTAATGGGAAATAATTAAGTTCCCTTATTTTGGATCCCTTTCAAAAACATAAGGAGATCATAAATTATTCAACATTTTTAAAAGATATACACGATGTAAACGTGCTGGTTTCACGTCATGCACTACCTATGAACCCTCTGGACACCTGTATGATGTATCGCTTGCATTCGCTTTTGCAGAATTAATACCTTAGTATTTAATTAAAAGCCAAAGTTTTATACCGATACACCCAAAACACTATATAGTTATGGGACAAAAACTCGTCGGAGTTGTTTGATTTAAAAAGTTTGTGGACCGATTCCGACCGAAGCAATTTTTCAAAAATGGTAAGTAATTTTATAGAGAGGGTGAGATTGGGATAGATATGGTGAAACTGTAAGCTTTCCTGCCATGCATTCGTGCTGTGCAACGTTACATTATGTATACCCTAAATGCCATTTGCGACTTATCGATTCAAAAACAAGACTCATGCATTTTCCCTGTTTTGAGAAAATATGTTAACATACAATATGTTTAAAATGTTAACAAGAAAATATAATTTAATTCTGTATTTGGTTTCAAAAAATAAAGATGCACCAGAGAAAGTGCTGTATCATTCTTATTTTTGTTGTTATATTCGCTAAAAATTGTGATATTAATCTTTTCAAAATTTTCGCGACACACCCGGTCTTCACCCACAACACTCCAGCTGTGGTTTACCACCACGTTATTCTATCGCAACACTGGCGCCCTCTGTCGTTCCTCTTGCTAGCATGGCATGTCAACGCGAACACCCAAATGGCGATGACCTTTGACCCTCATGTGCTTTTGCGCGTGCGCTCGTGAATTCTTGGTCGACCCCCCGCCATCTTCGGGGGTCATCCATCATCATTGTATGACATCGATAAATCTCTTTCCTTGCCTTTTTATATTTCTGATCAGATTTAAAAGACGTTCCGAACCCTGCAGAGGAGGAACGGGTATTATTATATCGAAATGGGAGGGTTAAAAGGTGGGAGGGATTATAGGCCTAAAGGTGTGTGGGGGTGCGTGGTAGAAGGCCATTACCATCGAAAACACACGCACGCTTATTTTTTAAATAAACACCGCGATGGAGGTCCAGAGGAGCAAATTCGCGGAAAGACCGGTCCACACCTGCAGAGGCAGGAAAAAACTAACCTTAAATACTTCAATGATCTCCACTAACGTTGTTTTGTCTTCTTTATTTTAAATGAAATCTTCAGGTTACATCATTGTCGTATTCACGTTTCTATTTGCAACATCATTATCGATCCTATATATGTATACATAATGTACAAAGCAAATCACACAATTTTAGGAATTGACCTTTATTCTTAAATGATTACCTGTAAAACTTGTGTTATCTAAAATTATGTTTAGGCAAATTAAGAATGGAAAATATATGTTAATATACTGCATGTGCTGTATATACTTCCCTCTTTATTCCTTTATATTAAAAATTATGTATAGCTTTGTAAATATTGATTCACGAAATCGAATAATTATGAAATTTTGTTGTAATGTTGAAGAGATCCTGCTGCAATTATGAAGAAATACTGTTATAATGATGAAAAGATTCTGCTGTAATGATGAATAAATTCTGTTAAACTAATAAAAAAATTATGTTGTAATAATAAATAAATTTTATTTTAATGATGACGAATTTCTGTTGTAATGATGAAGAACTTCAGTTAAAATGAAGAAATTCTATTGTAATAATAAAGAAAGTATGTTGCAATTATGAAGAAATACTGTTGTAATGAGGAAGAAAATTTGTGTTAATAATAAAGAAATTCTGTTGTTATGATGAAGAAATTCTGTTGAAATGATGATGAAATTAGGTTGTAATGATGAAGAAATTATGTTGTAATAATAAAGAAATTCTGTTCCAATAATAAAGAAATTCTGTTATAATGATGATAACATTCTGTTGTAATAATAAAGAAATTCTGTTGCAATTATGAAGAAATGATGTTGTAATAATAAAGAAATTGTGTTGCAATTATGAAGAAATTCTGTTGTAATGGTGAAGAAAATTTGTTCAGAAAGTTTAAAATCGACATAATATTTTAGAAAATTCAGCATAATTATCTGATCAATTTATTTCCAATGGTTGACGTCATTAACACCTTAGAAAATTACACGATATGATCCAATTTTTGTACCCGATGGTCGCTATTGGAGTAAAATAGTGGCCAGTTTGTATTCGATTGAATATTTTGGAACACCTGAATCAGCAGAATTAGAACGAACTCCTGATTGACTGAATCACGAGGCAGGTGAGCACGTGATAAATACTTAGCCTCTACTTATGCTTTGTTCAAAAAGAAAATACTGTAGTGAGTAAAAACG
Source organism: Julus scandinavius (assembly GCA_034696685.1). NCBI lineage: Eukaryota > Metazoa > Arthropoda > Diplopoda > Julida > Julidae > Julus > Julus scandinavius. The sequence continues at coordinate 3,016 of JAQGAE010005412.1, forward strand.
TGGAGGAGAGGGACAACATAGATGGAGAAGAAGAGAAAATAGGCTGCTTAAAAAATAATAATAAAAAAAAGATTTATGGCGGTGAAAAAAAAAACATCAATCAGGGCTTTTCTCCTTTTGGAATCAAAACAAAATGGCTACCTTTAAAACAACATTCCTTCAAGGAAAACCTAGGGGGACGAAAAGAAGAAGGGGAAAATACTACTGTAACTCTTTTTCAAGTGAATACACAGAAAATAAACACTCTATTTTCCCATATATAGCCTTTGATCGAACCGCTGCGACATCTTGAGACATACAAACCCATGTTACCTCAATTATTTAGTTGACTCGTCCAGCACATATTGGACGTTCCAATTTGGAACAGGCTGTGTATTCTATTTTGCTGCTTGCTGCCTATAAAACAGGGTTTCCCCAGACCTGGACAACCTGGAAAAGTCAGGGAAAAATGTAATATTTGGGGGATAAGTCAGGGAAATTTACTATAAAAATAGTTGAATTTTTAAAGCAGTGAATTTGCTGGACTTTGGACACCATATGGACAGAATGAGGGAAAAAGTCTTTACCTTAATAGATTTTCTACTAGTGATGGTAATTTTCACATCTAGATGTTATGTTTCAGCCTTTTTTGAATTTTGGGATTAGGATCACTTCCATGTTTTCTGCCTGGTTCTTTGCTCTTTTAAGTCCTTCTTTTCCATTGATATACAATGCATTTGTCATGTGACATTCCCATAAGCTAGCCTGTGAATAAGGGTGGTTTGCAAAACTTTGCATTGCTATCTTTTTGATAGTAGTTGCAAAAAGTGTACCATCACAATGGCTGAAAAAGAGGATATAACTTGTTTTGAATTGTTTTAGAGTAACCCTTGTACTTTTTTCTTAATGTGTTGTTTATATGGACAACAATAGGACAGGAAATTGAGAAATTTCATTTAAAAACAACCCATAATTTTAAGCTGATCATAAGTTTTCGATTGAAAGACAATCCTCAGATTTTTGAAATATTGTTCAGTTTTGATATGAAAAACGAGCATATGGTTGGCCTGTTTATTAATTTTTCTAAGAAACTGGAAAAAATTCAGAACATCGAGGCTGATAAGTTTAATAGAGACATGCCTCAGATTTTTTAATTTCTACAGTAAAAACACGATTTTTTGTAGTAAAAATGCAATTTTTTACGATCAAATTGAAATCATTATTAATCAGAAATATGAATTTTCTGCAGTAAAATTGCATTTTTCGGGATTGAAAAACCGATTATTCTGCTTTAAAAATCTGATTTTTCTGTGGCAAAAATGGAATTTTTATGCAGTAAAAATACGAATTTTCTGCAGCAAAATTAGATTTTTCGTGAATAAAAGTCCGGTTTTCCTGCAATAAAAATCTGATTTTTCTGTAGTAAAAATGCAGTTCTTATGCAGTAAAATTACGAATTTTCTGCAGCCAAACTGCATTTTTCGGGAATTTAAAATCTGCTTTCTTTGCACTAAAAATCTGATTTTCTGTGGTACAAATTTGATTTTCTGTGGTAAAAATGCAATTTTTAGGGATAATCCAATTTTTCTGCTTTAAAGCAGAAAAATTGGATTAGCTTTAGCAATATTATCGCAGTTTGTTGGTTAAGCTGGTCAGGAAATTTGTTCTAAAACCTGGAAAAGTCAGGGAAGTTAAATATTTTATTTTTGGGGGAACCCTGTAAAAGGCACCCACAGCTCTTGTTTGTTGCCTATCTTGCCTAAGAACTGTCATGAGAGCAACCTTGCCTTGTTTATGCAATAAACTTGTTGTACATCTCTACAAATGTATTGTGGTCTCTTACGGTATGAACCTGTCTAAATGCATCCTGTGTAAACGAAAAACCTCTCTAAAAGCATAAAATGTTCCGGCTCCGACTTGGGACCCGTGAATATAAATGAACCTGTCTAAAAGTATATTTTGCATTGGTCCAAAGAGTATGCATTTAGACAGGTTCTTCTGTATTCAACAGATGCAACCTGAACTCTTGCAATCAATCTTAGTCCCATATAGGACCCAGCTGTATTTCGTAAACTGTGATAGACACCGAAAGGACGGAGTATGATTAACATTACGAGGTGCGTAAATTAAGTAATGAGACTGATTTTTTTTTAAATTGTTTTATTCGAATAGAATTACAATTCAATATTGTCTCCCTCAAAATAACTTCCTTGGGAAGCCACACAGCGCTAGAGACTGTTCTTCCAATCCTCATAGCAGTGCTGGAACTTGGCTACTGGAATAGCCTTAAGCTGGTCGGTTACATCCGTTTGAATGATTCTGAGAGTCCCAAAATGACGTCCTTGAGGTGATTTTTCAATCTTGGGAAGAGGAAAAAGTCACAAAGACTCAAGTTAGGCGAATAAGAAGGCTGAGGAGCCACAGGAATATTTTCTTCTGGCCAAAAACTCTTATTGAAATTGCTGTGTGACAAGGCGCATTGTCGTGATGCAACACCCAGTTGCTAGAACGGTGGTGTGAGTCAAATTCAACTCTGCCTCGATCATTCTAACCGTTAACCGATGATCTGAACGCACAAGATCCCGGATTCTGTTCACATTTTCATCGGTTCTTGAAGATGTAGGCCTTCCGCTGCGAGGTTGATCTTCAATCGACTCTCTTCCTTCTGAAAATGGCTTAAACCACCGAAAAACCTGGGCCCTTGACAAAACACTGTCTCCGTAGGCCTGTTGAAGTTTTGTAAAAATTGTCGTTGCACGGTGCTCAATTCTGAAGCAAAACCTGATAGCACACCATTGCTCGAAATTGATGTCACTCATTTTTAGAACGCACTAGGAAAAACTGTTTCACAGAAAAAATCGCTAGGGACAACCAAATGACTCTTAACAAGTTCAAACTCGTACTAAAGGTCGCATGGTCATCGACTACCGCCCCTCCAAGTCACGCATCCTCCATTGTTGACAGATCAAACGCTATGTTGCCAGTCTCATTACATAATTTACACATCTTGTATATTTCATCGCCGTTTATATAAATAAGACTGGTAATATATGGCACCAGGAACCCCATGCTTTTCAGCAATTCATACTGAGATTTGACTAGGAACCGTACTGTTGTTTCATAAGAGAGATTTAGCCAACTACGTACGATTCACTTAACGTTGACCTCGTGTGCGCATGCTCCGAATCCCTTGCACGTGCACTAGGCCCATGTGCATTTCGAAAAAGTGACGTCAACGTTAACGGTAAGGGAATCGTACGTAGTTGGCTAAATCTCTCTATTATGTAATTAAAATTACCCAAAACCGAAATGTCTAGGATTTTCACAAACACCACGAAAATCAAAGCTTTCCAGGTCAACCTGATATAATGAAAAATCCATTTTATTCAGCATTGAATCACTTACAATAGCAGTTGTAACAAACCTTGCAATGCTGTGAACAATTACTTGAAAGATAATAGAAAAATACAAATTTTACACGATTTTCCCTACTATCTGAGAGGGAGATATGAGTTTTTAACTAAGGCAATATCTTTTTCTGAGAAGTTCGCAAAATTATTCTTCATAACGTTTTCGGTTCACACATGTAGGGGGCGATGCGACGTCACTAAATTTACATTAGAAAGGTTTCCGTCTCAGGTGAATGGCTTTGCTTATTAAGTCTCGGACGTCCGTCGATGGAAAATTCTGAAAACAGTAATAATACAAAAGATAAATGTTTAAACTTGGTCAATAACACGTATATATGAAAATAATTCAAAAGAATTAAAGCATAAAAATGAGAGCGTATACTGTATGCTCCAGCAATACAAAAATGCTATAGAATGGAATTTTTTTTCAAACCGATTTTATCTGCAAAATAACTCATACCATTTGGCGTAATTTTCATTCTGCAAAAATAGCATAATCTCATATATTTTTGCATTGATTGTGGGTGATGAAAGGTAGCTTAATTTCTCGAAACTGTGACTATCTGTAACAGGATAACACGTACATCTGAATAATTTTTAAGGAGAGGTTTTCTGTCATTTTCGCAGTACAATAGAAGAAAAAAACAAACGTTTTGAATAAAATAATTTGCTCTATGATGAATATTTCTAAGGCTTGTTGTTTACAATTAGTGGGCAAATTTTCGACCTCAGTATCCTTAATACTAAATGATAGGAAAACCAAACTATATAGAAACCAGCTAAGGGTTGAAGCAACCTGAACTTAGCTTCTTTGATTGATTTAAATCCAAAGCAGAAGAAAGCAAAAGAATCTCACATTTGCCACCCATGATATGTATCTCGGCTTGAGACTTTACACTGTTATAAGAGTTTATGCATGCAGAGATGAATCCCCGAAAAATTTCAAAAATGCTCCCAATGCATGCATTGTTCAAACCGTTGCATTTCTGGCCACCTAGCGAGTGACTGATGCTCATTTAAAGGGAGCAGAAAAAAGCAATGAAAAGAGCAAGGGATGGAGTTGGCCCTAAGTTGTTTTCTTCATAAAGTGACCCGAGGTCAGCCAGGGGTTAAGTCCGGATTAACACGTGGGCATCCATTTGTCAAAGCCTTTGAAAAACTAGACTGGTCATTCAAAGAGAAGGGGCGTAGGATGGACCTTCATAACAACGTTTTATGTTTAGGACCCTAGATCCTTGAAGAATGAGCGCCATCTTTGGGTAACAAATAACTTGGAAGTGGTTATCCACGCAGACATATATTTTACAAACAAGGTCACCTTCTGGTCCCTTTTATCATACGATTATGAATATTTTAGAAATTCAAAACATGTAAAAATGGAAAACTGTGCCTTCTAAGCATCTGAGTTCATGGAAAGCTTAACTTCCGCTTCGGAACAAATTTTTGCGTAACGATTTTTTCATCACGTGTTCTCAAAGTTACAGTCTTATCCCGAAAGCAGTGGTTTAATTGTAACTAACACTGCATAGCCCGGTATCTAATTAACCACTCAACTCTTGAAACATGGAAAGGATCAAGTTCGATGAAATGTTTTAATTTGAGCTTATTATTTGGAGAAACTCTGCATTGCAGAATATGTTTAGAATTTATGAGACAGTCTTAATCAGGACTCATTCCCATATATTTTGTGGATGACCTGAACAAGTCACGTGTTAATCCAGTGGCCCTTAGGATTAACACCGGCTTACCATATGCGTAAATAGAGGGCGTTACATGACGGGAGATTAAAAAAGGTGTCAGTTTTATTCCAAAGAGAAAAAATCCTTTTGAAAAACTAATTTATCATAATTTAGCATATTGAAGAAGAGGACCTCCTACCAGGCAATTTTTTATTTCAAACACCTGAGTGTACCGAGAGCACTGAGTCAGCCATTTCTTCCTCTTTCTTTGCACTGTCACTGAGGGGGAGCCACCATCGGTTTAGTCCTATCCTTCATAACTTTCATGGAAATATAAGTAAATTGGCTTCGAAAAATGGAGCCTTATTCTTCCTTAAACACAAAACATGACATTTGTCTGAAACAACTATGGAAAATCGACAGACCTAAAACGGTGTAACACAGGATATTCTAAAATAGTTTTTTTTATATATATAAATTTTGTGTAACAATTAAAAATATAACCGATCCCTTTATTTTTCCATGTCTTAGATTTATTCAACTGGTATTTCGAGAATGTGCGGGAAATGTAAATGAAACTGGCTACGCAACTACATGGTTTGCTTATTTGGAACCCTACAGGATTGGTCATACTCCTTAGATTTAACAGTATTTTTTGTACTCAAACTAGTCTCCATAAATTAATTTATTGCCTTAAATAAGGAAGCACGTCTAAATATTTAGACATTTCATGCCAGGCACTTCGCCTGTTTTTCGAAATCAAATTTTTTTTTTTTTTTTGAGATCGTAAATAACATCAATAACATCGTTCAATTAACTTCTCGTCTGTCGTTGTTGCATTAGTAGACCGTCTGCAAACGCCAACATATCCGAAGGTGTCAGCTCAATAAAAGCTCAACCAAGTTCAGCTTTCTTTTCGCCGAGAAAATGAGAGGAGCTAAAGTGTGGCCTACGTTCCTAACATATATGAAAGCCAGCAGACTGAACTCGGTCCTGTGTGGATCAAGCATGAAACGTGTGCTAGCAGCCGAATGTGGTGCGAGTTGAGTCAAGGGGGAATGGGGCTTAGATCATGAGATACCCATTTTCTTAGCATTGCCATTGATATAGGGGAGACCGGGGCACAGTGGGACACGGTGCACAGTGGTACAACGTCTTTATAAAATTAGGTTTTATCAGATAGCAACCCAATGCTTTTGATTTGCAAAGAAGCTGTATGCAGCACTCTTTCATTAACCAAACTTACTGCGACTTAAAAGTTTTTGTTCTTGAAAAGTAATTATTCAACTTGCAATTGGATTTTTATTTCAGGTGTAATTATAAAACATAGTAATGCTGCAATATACCATTGACAAGTGTATATATCCAGCTATAATTTTAAACTAAAGTTTATGTTAATTAGCCATGTGGTCAGCTGTAAGGCTTTATTCAAATCGGTCATCAGCTTTATTCAAAAGGCTATATACGGGATACAGTGGACCACAACATTATGGGGTACAGTGGGACATAACCCAGCATACGCCAATTAATGTTTTTGGAAAATTTTTGAGTATTTTCTCCTTAATCATAACTTTAAATAAAAACCATGTTTAAATTTATGTTTTAAAATAAAAATGGTTCTCGATCACAGAAAAAAAAACATTTGGACAGGTAAGCAGTGAAAATATGAAAGCTGCTGTAACTACGGTTAATTTTAATTGTTTTTGTAATTTATACTTGGAATTTTAAATTGACGTGCTGAATTAAACACAATTAATCAATGTGTTCTTTTTCTTCTAAAATGTGTCTACATTTCGCGTGGACCACTGTACCCATGCCATGTCCCACAGTGCCCCAGTATAGGGCACAGTGGGCCAGTCTGCGCAACCAACTTTAATATTTTATAGCAAAAAACTAGTAGCTCTAAAACGATGACAAAATCCATACAGATACGGAAGGCTTGTATATTACTGTGTTATTCTTTTAAAATGCTACAAGTTAAATGTTTTTCCCAAAAAAAATGAATTCTAAAAAGTGTATCCACTGTGCCCCGGTCTCCCCTATATGTAGGTCAGGTTTTTTTCAGTAAGCTTAATGCATATGTGCACCTGTGTTGGTTCTTGAATGAACCTTCTGAAATGTCTAGCATTCTCAAAACGAGTAGATTAAACTAAAGCCGCCTCCTCGCCAATGAAAACACAGCGAAAAAGCAATTAATGTTTGTGGAAGCATGTTTGCAATAAAAGTTTGCTAACCAAGTTTTCATCCCGATGTTTCAGTAAACTTATGGGCATTTTTGCATTCAAAAGCAAGCTTTTGAAAAAGATTTTACTTTATGGCAGTTGTACCAAGGCATGTACTCAGCCGTCCGCTCAAATTTGGATCTGCAATTTGCAGACGACGTGCAGACGAACTTCGAGCAACAACAGAAGAGATCGTCTGCACACCGCCCGCAAATAGCGAGCAGATGGCAGCGTACACGCCTTGGTAGGAGCGAAATCATCTTAAGCTTTTTTTGGGTGGTACACCTTTATGCCAGGTTCACATGCTCCAGACTTCTGTGCGTTTTGGTGCCATGCGCGTGCGCACTGGTGTTTGCATAGTGATGCGCCACCCCTTTATGTTTTTAGCTCCGCCCATTGCACACAACACAAACAGTAGGTCTCCTTTCTACTTTTTTCTGTTCTGTGTTTGTCAGGAAAATGGCGGCCCCTCCACATAGTTTTAAAATGGTTCCCCATCTGAACCATTGGGGACTGCACATGCGCAGTAGGTCTGTCCGGAAACTGGCCATGTGTAGTGTGAACATGTGCAGCCATTACCAGAATTTGACGGACGGACGTAATTTGTCCGTCCATATTTTTTTCTGGAGCGTGTGAACCTGGCATTACTTTTCGAAACATGCTCCTGAAAGTATGTTTCAAGCTTTGTTTCGTATTTTCATGTTTCTTGTTTTTGTGGCTTTTGCTCCGTGTTTTCTTTGGTGGGGACACGGCTTAAATAATTTTTGATTCTGGCTTTAAGGTGGCACCAACAATGCTACTTCCCATCTCCGCTAGATGTCGCTCCAAAGTACTAAAGGAGCATCCCCTACCCTCCTCCAAAAGAAAATTATTGTCGAAATGAACATATTGTTACAATAATCACTGCCTCCTACTAACTGCCTGTACAATGAGCATAGTTTTGTGTATTGCAAGCGTAGTTCACAAAAAATGTAGG
>JAQGAE010005413.1:0-11280 GCA_034696685.1 Julus scandinavius
GTATATATATAACCTAGCTCTTTTGCAAGATGATAGTTGCTGAATATCACATTTAAATTTGGAGAAAAGAGAAATGGAACCACCTAAACAAATCCCACAACCTCTTCCTGGCTTGGTCATACAAAAATGACTAAAGAATACGAAGCAGGTTGCAATTGGCACTGAACTAACGCTTAAGTCATCAGCCATCAACAAAATCATCACAAAATATAAGGAAACAGGAACTAGCAGTTCCTGTTTAACGAATGGTAACGTTTACTATAGCACCTTGACTATAGCAAACAGTTTCTTGCTTTTTTGATGTGGACAGATACATTTGGACAAACATCAATACAGAAATGTTAATGAAACAAGTTTCAGCAACTTAGTTTGCTGAAACTTTATTTCTGTTTCATGAAACATGCAGTGTGTACTGCGCATTAGGAATTCGAAAATGTGCCAAATGTACCATTTACCATATTCGCTATCATATATTATGAAAGGCGATATCTTTTGGAAAAAAATATTATTGTAGCAATTATAGTATTTTACCTGCTAGCACGTTTCAACGAAGTTATTGAAACTATATGGAATTATTCAAATTCGATATCGACGAGGATTACTCTTGTAATTTACGAATTCTTCCAGATGGACGGTAATAAGATATTGGAATCATCCAAACAATCCTTCCTCAGAATGTTTTATAAAACGGGCCATTTCAGTTTATTGTCGCATTAAAATAAACTTATTTTACACTTTCTGTATTTAGCGTTTAATTTGGCATTCATAAGACGCCCAAAAGCACCCAATTAATGGCAAAGTGCTCCCCGATGGCCAACCGAATATCTGATAAGTGGATTCAAAATTGAGGAGGTAGGGGGACAAATGGTGAAATTTGTGATACATTTACTCAACTTACAACCCCCTTTCCCGTTTTATATCAAACATGAAGGATCCATAAAATTGATCCACCCATTCAAAGGTGCAATTTAAAAGCACCAAATTGGCCTACGGGTGGCTGCGTCATGTCGCCATGGATGGCTCGCCCTGACGAGTCTGTTTCTGTAGGTTGCATGCAGGAACCTACTTTGCATAATTATAGTTCTATTAGCATACAATCCTAATTTCCGATTGAATGCAAATACCCCTGTTTACGATTTTAACCCCTTTTTTCAACAAAAAAACCAACAAAAAATACACAGCAATTAAATATATTTGAAGAATAAAAAGTCCTCCCCTTCACCATGCACTTCATTTTTTCAAGCAACTAAAGTTTGCTATGGCAAAGAATCATGTTTATTAAAGACATTATGTTTTAATAAAATTTCCTTGAGTGTCTTAACCCTGCGGCATGAATACAGAAAATTGCACATACTGTTCCCAATGAATAATATACTGTAACACAGACCTAGGAATTATTCTATTCCCATACAATCTACGCCCTTGCAGTTGCAGAGAACGCACAATAGATGGCGCTGTATTGGACTGCATTATCAAAAACCCTGCTTTTAACTTTCTTCAGCGATGTTAACATAGCATACGTTTTTCAACCTTATTAAGAAGTTGTACATAGAACCTAAGTCTCGGTTTACAGACTGGGTACATCAATAATGTGAGTTTTCTGGCTTTTTTTCACTATGAAGGCAATTGAAAGAAAAGTGCCAAAACGGTCATAACTTTGAAAATCCTCAGTCAATAAGGCTCTCATCTTGTAAATAATGTATTATGCTATCTATTATATACTTCTTTCAATTTTACCAAATTTAATCTCAAAGTCAGGGATTTTAGGGTTCATGAAGTTGGGGAGGAATTCATTTGTCGGTTCCGGGTAAAATAATTTTGGTTCATATATAGACCCAAGTCTCTTCCCTCAATGGTCAAACGCACCTCATATTTACAGTTTCGTTAGTCTGGATACAAATTGAATACAATCTGGCGCTTGGCTGCTAACGGCCTGTCCTAGCCGGCTAAGGAAGCCAGAAAAGTGGCTTTTCCCAACAAAAGCAGGTTGTAATTAGTTTGCCTTCGAACATAATTGAATTTTTGGGGGCCGGGCTTCTTGGCTATTTAATTTAACGTTTAGAAAGCGTCTAGAGGGACCCTCGTCGCTATCGATTTTTTTCAAATCGATTTTTGGCTGCATCAGGTGTCCACGCGTCTCTGAGGCCCAAGCAAGTTCTTCAAATAATTGAGTAAATAAATAAATAAAATTGCACCGAAAACGTCAAAACCAGAAAGCAAACCTCGTTCACAAATGTGAATCTGTGTGGGGAGCAAGGATGCAGGAAGTGTCTATTTTGGGAGTGCAGTGCCATTGCCAACTACTGCCATAAATGCAATAACTGCATACCAAGGATATCCGGGTATAGGACGTATGAAGAGCTGCTACGGCGCTTGGCCTTGTGCATGGGTTGAAACGGTATTCCACGCAGTTATTTTGCAAATTTTTAACATTCCATAGAAGTACCCACCCACTCATTGCCCTAAATTCCATAGTCGAGTGTATATGCCATAAACTCTGAAACTTTTGATGATGAATTCAAAAAGTAAGAAGTACAGTAGCTAAACAAATCCAAATTTTAGGTGATTTATTGAGTTGAGGACCAATACTCAAATATAAGTTTTCCGCATTAAAAGAGTCAATTGTGTATACCATCAAAGAAAGTTGAAAAATGATTTTTGTGTTCATTTCACATATTAAGCTTAAATATACTGCATCAATTAGCTTTATTAAAACCGTATTTCTTCGTTGTTGTTTTTTATAGCACTGCTTTTATAAAGTCTTATTTTACAAAATATGTACACACATGAACTAAAAAATAAAGAAAAACAGAATTTGTACATATTTTGATAAATGTTTTCTCAAATATTGCAGAACTTTACTGTTATAAGGTAGGTTACAAATTGTGCAGATGTGTTTAATCCGTGTTAGAAAAACGAAGAAAGACATTATAAATATTGCAAAATACAAAATTATAAGTGCTATCAATGATTGGATATGGTTTAATTTTATATTATCTATATTTACTTTAGCATGATAACTTATTCATGTTATTAATGGTATTTTCTTGATTACGTGAACCTAAAAATTACACTGTATCATGATATATTTAAAATAAACAATTTGTGTACCGTATTTTTAACTTGTCAGTTTGTCACAGGCACTCTTATTTTAAATATTTGCCAAATATATGAAAAAACATTGAATGGAAAAAATTATTTTTGACTTATAAATTACATTTGCATGTGATGCATGAGATTAGCAACCTATTAAGAAAACATTAGTGTATTTCCAGGTGGATTTTTGTTTCAGTATACACTAATTCTCAAAAAATACACCACAAAACACCAAAAAACATTCTACTGCTTTGTACTGAGTAACGTCCTCAGACTAAAATAAAGGATTTCCCCCGATTGTTTTTCAAATTACACGTTTCAAGGTAAAAGTTTTTAGTACTTTTGCATAATTTGCACACAATAATATTGGCATAATAACATCCATGAGGCATTTACACGCATATTTTTTAGTTTTGTCCGACGAACCTTTCCATGATGATGATGATGGTGATGGTGATGATGATAAAACCACCAAAATTAGATTTAAGGAAAAATCAATAAATCATATTACAAGAAACAACTGCGAAAAAATGTCCAACAATTGGTTGAGAAATTCAAAAAGGACCTCGCAAAACTAGGCTCGTTGAACAAATGCAACTCTGTAATTTTCGCAGATATCTTAAATTGGACTTATGAACATTTCCAGAAAATGACGGTTAGGAAACGTTTGGACAAAACTTTCTAGATAGCCTTCAAAGTATTTCCATCCATATTGAATTAGTTTTTCGGAACTTTCAGAGAACCTTCGTAAAGTTTAGGCATCTTGCACAAGTCTAAACAAGTTCACCACAACAACATGGAAATGCTACAATCACGGTTCTTGACATCAAGATAGCTGCAATGTCTCAGAGGCAAGCTTCAATATGTTGGCACAAGTATAAGATATTAGCATTTGGCATCCATATATATTTTTTTTCACAAAAAAAAAACGAAAAAAGAGGGCGTGGTCGCTTGTCCCCTATTTCCGGGAGGAACCCTGGGCCGCTGCCCAATTAGCCAATTAATCGAAATTTGGTTAATAAAAACGCACCAGTGATTGCGCGGATATTCAACCACTTGATTTGGCCCATTTTCGGCGCCGGTTGCTTGGAAACCACGAATATAAAACAGGGCGGGTCCCTTGATCCTCGTTACCCCTTTCGTTTCGTGTTAATTACCCCATAGCGGGCCGCTAATCGAGTTCCGAGCTCGTTTCGTGCAATCGAGCTTAATCGACTGACGGAAAACGGCTCTTGGCGCAGGAATGAAGCAGTTTTCCCAAGACGAAACTTCGTTTAGGAAAATGAATGCTAATTGATCAAATGATGCTTAATGCCCTTGCCAACTAAACGAATTACGGACCAGAATGGCTTTTAAAATGACGAGGGCATCGTGGGCCGTCACATCTGTCAAGGCAACATATGCTGAATAAACACATTGGACCAACATCGACATTCAACTATGTTTTCAAAATAACATTCTGAAATAATGTCCTGTTGATTTACAAAGATTGGGGTATAGGATGACCACGTCGTGTCCAGTATGACATTTTGTCAACTATTAAATCGATGACAAAACAAGTATGAAACTTCACTGTTCAAACTTGGTTAAAACAGTGGTAGTAAAATTAACAAGTGTCATTATATGTCATACATCATGATAATCATGACTTTTTGTACATCGTGTATTGACACTTCATATACCAAGAATAATGTATGGCCATACATTCACGGATATAGCCATAACATTTGTCTACACGTATACCTAAAGACTAAAGGTGTGTTTCCACGTGAGATTAACTCTCGCCAAGTTACTCGTCACATCTCGTATTACACAAAATTTCCCAAACTTATTAGCTTTAAACATTAAAAAACCCTAAACATCTCGACAGCTGTTTGTTTGTTTGCTGATTTTTTAACGTTGGCCTATTTCTATAACTAAGGCTAAACACCAACGCCAGGTGATGAGCCTGCATCGCCTGAGAATTTTGACTACGAGGTGGGGGGGCATATCTCGACAGCTGCTTTCAAAATTCGAACATAGTTCGTATTTTGCGAGCTGCTATCAGTGACAGCTCTCGAACTGTAGCACGCACATTTTTGCACGTGCTACATTGCGAATTGCTATAGAGAACATCTCGAGTTTCACGCTTCAACGCACCTTAAGTCCACGTTTTCTGCGTCCATACATCGACATGAAACGTCATATATGTTTGAAGACATATGAACATAATACAGGTATACACGATCATGTCATTCCCACTTCCCCCACCAGGGGAAATTCTATAAATTCAAACAGGTTGGATTCATCGTGCCTATGTCACTTGATAATGTCATGAACTCGACGTCATGCATGTACTTAAATTGAAATGAATCGCCAGTTGGCCTAAGAAGTCCAGTAGAAATAGTGCTAGATCCAGGACAGTGAGAGGTGGATATGGAGGATAAACTCCCCACTTTAACAAGTGCAGTATCCATTGCTCAGTCACTCACTAAAATATTTAACTTTTAATCCTACTTGAAGAGGATTTAGAGTTAAATATTTTAAACTAAATTTGTTTTTTAATGTTTTTCAAACGTAGCTTAACAAGTATATGACATATATTTTGTCAGCCAAGTCTTGGTCAGAAATATTTCAGGACCAATTTGAGAAGCTCCCTGACTTTCCATGTCTCTTCCATGACTTTCTTAAATTCCCTGGCATTCCAGGTTTTTCCAGGTTGTGGGAACCCTGAATTATTCCGAAATTTTATTCATATCCATCCATCCCCTCCGGAAATGGGATCTAGATCCGGCACTGCCCACATCAATGACGAACGAATCGTGTATAGGCATTTAACTACAAAAGTAGTTAAACAATTAAAATTATGAAACAATGCCTTTTAATGGGTTAAACGGTGGGGTATCGAAGGCTGTAAAATGCCCTCTTTGCTAACCATTGTATCGCAGTGTCTCGAAAATACGTTTTTTTTCTACCTTCCCAATAATGATCGGTTATTTACAACTGTTTACAACTACGAAAGTTTTATTTAATGGTATTCTCCCTGATGAAAGAGGACAAGTTTGGTTTCCTGGCACAGGCACAAACATAAACATGTAGCACCGCTTTCGAATCATTAATTGGCCATTGCACCTAAAACGATGTCAACCATCAGGTCATTATGCACTTGCGCAGACAATACAAACGGAAGTATTGTCTGTTATAATTAAGAAATTGGTATGACGCCTATTTTTAAATCTGATCCGCTCTCAAACGAAATAAATTTAATATCTACCCAACCGTAGAGAATTTTCAAAATATATACACACGGGGGTCGTCCATTTAGAAAAAGGAAAACAGGGACATGATGTAACGTTATGGTTATGCAGGTAGTGATAAGTGTAGTAATTCTACATTGACATACACCATGCTACACATGCTGATGACTGCACCCTGCCAGACTAAACTATTATTTGGTGTGCCGGAAGTTAGTTGTTTGTTATCTCATTAAAACTAATTACTTTCCTAATGTTTACATGTCCCTAACGGGCCACAAATCAAAATGCCCCGTAGAAGGCATGCTGCCTGACAGCATCACAAAAATATCATCAGTAATGTTAATTGTCTGGAAATGCATTTACTATATTAGACTGGAAGATAATATTACGCTTGTTCCATCATTTCATTGAGAACAAATTTTCATACTATACATTCTTTGACTGAGTACAAGGCTTTTTTTATCCATACGAGCAGATGGTTTTCCTCCAAACATTTTATGATTTAGAGCAAATGCTTTTTTGAGTTAAGACTAAAAAAAAAAATGTTGTCACAGTTCAAAAGTAAAAACTTGACGACGTTTTAAATGTTACCTTGACACTAATTTGTGCTATTTTAGGAGGAAAAAAATTATTTCAAGGTTTCCGTTAACTCTGACAGCTGTTGTCTTGGAAGCCAAAAAAAACACCAGGGGTAAAACTTTCATGTCAAACAGGAAGACGTTATGCAAGGGCAAAATGCCCCTGGTGACGACAATGCACCTGCTCAGGTAATTACTCTTAAAGTCTCCCTCCCATACTTCCTTTGGGGTACCCTTCCTGTGGCCCCCATATGAGGGAGAGGATTTGTTACTCAATGGCATCAATTGGGGACCTAAAACCGTGAGAAACTTAAGTTGTTGATGACGCCATAGAATACAGGTCTGCACACTTAATCCATGAAGTCACGCTAACGTCAACAATACTATACATAGATCATAAGATGATAATAGACTGTGAACAGTTATGTGGCACTCTGTAATGCCAGGTGTCCAAGGTGTTAAACGAAATTTTTCTTATTGGATTTTTCAAGTAAGTTACAACTTTACTGTATTAAAATAATACTAAATGATGATGTGCTGTTTTGTAGAATATTTCTGTTCTACCTAAAAAAATGTATTTTTATCTGTACCAAAATATCAACAGAACTCAATTTATTAGATATTTGAGACGGTGCAAACAGAAACATCAGACAAAATATTGACAAATGTAGGAAAGGTATTCTATCAAACATTATATCGAACGCATATATAGGTACTATACATGTATAGAAATTTACTGAAAAAGCCTAAACCTTTGAGATAAGTACAGGTTGGTTTCCAGACATGAATTTTTTTGGTTTCCCAGCGCATAAAGTTTCACTTACACGATACTAAAGGCTTTTAAATGTGCAATAACCGTATTTTCTAAACACAATGTACCAGAAGCCTTTAATTAAACACACCTTTAATAGGATGTCTGGAATATTCGGAGAATTACCAAAATGAGGTACAGATATAACAAAATAGCACAAGCTGTTGGAATAACAACGAAAAATTACCAGTTATCGTCAGTAATATAGAGTAATAAAACTAAGTATGACAGCATAAACGGACAAACTTCGGTAGGGTAGTGGTAACGCTATTAGCCTTTCATTCAGGAGACCTGGGTTCAATTCCCGGGTCGGCTACGGCCATGACTGTGGTGAACATGGGACAAATTTAAGCAGTGGTTTGGATTATTTAAAGCATAATTCTTTGGTGGCGGGACAACTGTTTTCTTGATAAATACTGTACATGACGCTCCGGTTGAGTGTCAGGCTATTGTAAGCCCAAGATAGAAAAGAAAAAAGGGCACTAAGGCAAGGCGGTGAACCCCGATCCACCCCCAAACAAGCTCTGGAAACGACGAGGGCAATTAACCAGAGCGCTGTAGCGTGCCTGGAAAACAGGAAAACACAAACAGAAAACTCGGCCAAGCATAAGATGGACAAATAGCCATTGGCCGCAACAATAACAATCCCCGGCCAGGGCGATAACGCCCACGAATTACGGTCTCGGCGGAAACTCCAAGATGGCCGACCCTCCCCCATTTTCTAGACGGACGGCCTTAATAAAAAGAAGTTGAAAAGGTGAGTGTTGGTTCTTTGTACCATGCACCGGATGTGACCTCATAGTTGATTACCCAAAATTATCCGAGGCGCAGCCACGCGCCGTGCCAGAAAGTAAACGTTACGCACGAGTTACGGCCGTGCGCCTGAGACACGTGATGATGACCTCATGCCCTTAAGAATAGCGTATTTACGTATTTAGAGGGCATTCGAGTTATCCCTAGGCGGATCTGCTTCCGTTTAAGGTCTGATGAGCATCACAAGACAAATCAAGCGTTGGAAACATGGTTGGATAAAATATTAACCATGGGATCATTTCAGCGCTTGACGGCCATCTTGGAACTCAAAATAAAAAATTCCGTAAAATCGAAAACTCATCCTGTAAACGCGAAATGAGTGTGTGAATATCCTCAACCTGAAATGTGGAACGGTATCATCCATCACTTGAGATTTCCATTCGATTATATCGTGCATCCATATTGAGAATGTGAAAGCACAAACCCACTATGTTGTGTTAGAGATAAATACTTAGCGGTATGAGATTTGGGACACAACAGTGCATGAGCAATGGGACTGTCGCAGTCATCATCTGAGGACTGAGGAGTCTGTAGAAAACTTCTTTGATAATTAACTTGGTGATATTATGTAGATCTTGATATCATGCTGAAGCTTCCCACACCATTTTTGTGTGGAGGAAGGTCAAGATTGCGGGAAATCTATCAATTTTGCATTCATTTTAATCCCTTTTCACAAGTTTGTTAGTTTCAATTTTTAACACTGCACAATATTCACAATAGTATAAAGTAAATTTGTGTTATGTGAATAACATTTGTTGTTTTATGGCTTGTGAATACCTTTAAAAATAAAAAGTAGAAATATGTCTCAATCCTACCCACTCTACCCTACAGTATCCATAACTTCGTCTAGAATCTATAGGACATGTTTACTTCAAAGCACATTTTGTTGCATTTACCCTTGGAACATTCTTTTCGAAACGAGAAATTTGTGTACATTGTCTGTATGGAATTGATAAGTTTCTTCAAATCACATTTAGTCGTGCATGTCAACTCTTATGTGCTCCACAGATGAAAACTTTCCAGTTTTGCGCAAGTTTAACATGTACTGGAAGTTTTGTTGTTGTCAAAAGACAGTTAATTTATCGGTTTATAACGCTGTTCCGCAACCACAATTGTCTATTTTGTTTCCAATTCTCAAATAGCAAAGTCTAACATTCCATAAGCGTGCCCGGAATATATTTCTTCTGCTTAAGTGGCTGAGCGACGACAGGCGGTTAATCGTAGGCCTAATTTACCGACGCTGTTACTGTATAAATATTATTGGAAAAAACAAAAAAAGAAGAAAAAAAATCGAAAATTCCTTCCAATTGTGCGACTTGATTGTGCGCGATAAAGGGGCTGCATAACGGATGGCTCGGCTAAAGAAATATTAATGTTTTCCCATGCGAATCCGGCTTTTAAAATAATTCGATCACCTTGACTGCGTTTAATAATATGACTGAGCTCAAGGGTGAAATTGCAAGGAATTGTTTTGCGGTGCACAAACGTTGAAGTCGTTTTTTCGACTGAAATTCGTAGAAGTTGAGAAAAATTATGCCCCTTGTTTTACGGATAATTATTTTTCCCTACTTGCTAGGCGCTATCAGCGTCAACCAAGAAAGCGTGTGAATCTCTTTGGGAAAAGCTCGCAAATCACAGGCAAACTTGAGAAGATTCCAGGCATTTTGAGATTAATTGTGGCAATAAATACGCCTAGAAAAGCTACAAATTTACAAAAATAACTATAACGTAAAACATCCTCGCAAACTGAAAAAAAGCAAAACAAAACCACAACAAAATGCAAATGGAGGTAAAAAGTCGTCCAAGTTATTGTCTGGATTCTACGCTGTCGCCTACCAATGCGTGTCCATGTGCCTCTCTGCGGCTAACAACTGTTATACAGCTATGGCAATAACAGCATAGCTTAATTTGTCAACTGTAGTGACTATAGTCACTAGTGACGGACTGCATGGTTCTAAAACATTGGTAAAAATGTAATTGTAACTTTTCCATCTATAGCCTTATTCAGTAGTTATTTTATCCAAACTTTATATTTTAATCCTAGCAACTACTGTACAAGACTATGATGTGCTTATTACAAAATAAATAAATGGGAAAACAGTACAATCTAATTTTACTGCGAAATATATATGTTGTGGAATGTCTCCTTTTACTCCACTTCTGGGATAAAAAGTGAGACACTTCATAAATCAGGCAAAATATTGCAAAAAAGTTAATAACTTGTATTTATCATTTTTAGACTGAAAGACGTAATCGTTACAATTTAAATTTTTCTACAATATTTTCAACTCATTTTCATTCATCTAGCTACATGTTACACATATGCTATAGTAATTATCAAAATCGATAACAATTACGAAATTGCAAATTTAAAACATGTTAAGAGAATGTGTCTCATCTTGCCCCAAATCAGATGTCTCAGTTTACCCCACGTGGAGATTGTTCATAGAAACTTCAATTGCATCTAAGGCAATTACGTACATACAGCTAAAACTATGTTTTTAATTATTTAACAATAAAATACCCAGTAATTAGCAACAGGTAAAATATCTCAAAAAAAATCTTCAGGTAGAAATAACAATGATTTCTCGAGAAAAAAAAATTCCATTTCACGAAACAAAAACCAAGTTTTAAAAATTTTACAAAAGCATTGCACACTATCAGTTTGCTATATACACTGTGTCAAAAAAGTTTTCATCCACCCATCTTGTACATTTTTCAAGTGTGATAACTTTTTATTCAGCAA
>JAQGAE010005414.1:0-11280 GCA_034696685.1 Julus scandinavius
CGTGCCTCGTGTCCCTGAGTGCTGCACCACTCCAATACACTTTCTCGCAAGAAAGGGTGCACATCCCGTCTTCTTCACAAAGGTACTGTCTAGTTATTCAAAAAGTGAAAGAGATTTTTCACCTAAATTAAGGAGCGATCTCGTCGTACTGGCTTCCTGTTGCGGTGAATAGCAGTTGAAGTTAAATAAGGTGAAATGCGTGGTGGTGCTTTTCTCTCGTAAACGGAAAACTTGCCAACGTGAATACTTTATGGGTAGTGTAATTTATCCATCCACGCAATCTCAAACACCCCCTTGAAGATAAATTACCACAAAACTCTCCATGGGCAGAGACCCATAGAGCCAACGTGGCAATTTGTACTGTCCAGACCGTTCTTGCCTGGTATAGGACAGGAGTCTTCATTTTGAACTTTGAACTTATAAAATGTGACGGTTTTAAAATGGGAGCAGTTGAGAACTTGACCCAGAACCACGATGGGTGACCCCGATTACTTTCTGTGTCAACGTACTTTGCAATCCTATTCATTTGAGTAAAAGAAACTAAACTTTATTTCATTTCAGGTTGTTTTAATTGTGTTGTTCCTCACAATTCGACGCTATGTCTAGCAAATGGCAACACCAAGATCCAGCGACCAACTTGGATTTGAGCAAGAAAAAGGTAAATATCACACATGTTGCTCGTACTTTTATAAAGTTATTTAAGATTTGAATCCTTTAATTATTGTTTAATGAAAATTGATTTTAAAAACATGTTTCTCAACTCGCTTCACACTATGTGCTGTAACGGTCCAAGACATGTTTTGGTTGTTATTATAAAACCCGTTATAAATAGCACTTGAATATAACAAACTTTTTGCATTAATATAATTCATAAAGTTGGTAGTTGTGATTGGGGGTAATTTGAGAACAACATTTTATTTACAAGTGAACTTTTACACGTGTCTAAACCGTAATATTCATCGATTAAGGCAGGGTTTAGCGATCTTAATACAGATCAATGTTGCCGCACTAATAATTATCATTAGTTACATCGGGTCTAAAAGCCTCTGCTCATTATTAAATCATTATTTTTATGTTGATTATATTATATTTAATTTTAAGAAAGAAAGGGTAATTTAATACGGGACATCCTGTATTTAAAAATCACGTGATCAAATGAGGAGACGGCACGCGCTTAATTGCACGTGCCTTCCATTTGGAATTGCGCGCGCTCGCGTTCCAATGGAATTCCGATATTCTTTTTTACGATATGAATATTATTTAATTTCTATTAATAATATTGAAATTAAAATAAAGAAATAAAGAAATAAATCCAGGGAGGCCGACTGCTAGCGGAGTTGACAGTTTGGGTGATGTATTTCACCATAAACAGAGCTTCACCAATGGTACAATATCAGTTGCTTAAATGATGAAGAAGAACGTTTCGTTTTTAAACATGGCGGTTAAAAAAAATTCAATGTAATTTGACGTTTTTATATTTTCAGGTTCACTTTCAAGAAACTGAAGAGAGCTATCGAAATGACGAGTCGGCAACAGCTTCCTTGCAGGTTGTTAATACACGGGACAAAGTTTTGCCTTTGAATTACGTTGAATGGGATTTTTATACATGAAGTGTTTACTTTCGTAGACTTTCTCCAATGAACGCTACAACTCCAGTCATATTGGAAAATACCTACAGATCTGGTTCGTATAAAAATAGGAGACGATGGATTCTGATTAATCGGGACAACGCTTTAAATTCATTTTACTACAATTTGGTATTGGACCCTTTAATCTGAGCAAGTTTTTAAGAAACTTATAAATGCAGCGCCAGCGAATTTTTTTATTCTTTACTGCAGTCCATCCTGCTTAATGCCTATTATATATTATTATGGTCTCAGTGTGCCAAACAAGCTAAAATTTAATTTATATCCATGTAGATATAAAAGGGATACTTTTGGGTCTGAGGCCTTGGCAGAAACCTATTTTTCTGCAGCAAAAGTACAATTTTTCTGTAGGAAAGGCACTATAGCAGGGTGGTCCAAATCGCGACCCCAGAAGCATGTGTTAACATAACATTTTATTAGTTGTCTCGATTAACCGTAATCCGCAGCATGGCCATGAATTTTATTTGTCCTCTTCTACTGCAGCCCGGCCCATGAACTTCTGTTCAGCAGCAATTCTTTGTACTTGAACGAGTGTTCCTCCGTGTCCTTGACGCTGACCAACATCACCAACGAGGATGTCGCTTACAAGGTGAGTGAAACACACGATGGTCCCAGAGAAGGTTTTACCTTCCGCAATTCAATTTGCATGTTGAATTGAATCCAGACGATTGTTATTCGCAGGTAAGGACCACGTCGCCACTCAACTATCGCGTTCGGCCGAGCATGGGGCTGATAAGGCCCCAGAAGACTGCCGAAGTCATCGTTCATCTATCCAAATGTGAGTGCCCGTAGGTTGGCGCATGGGCCTTTTGGAGCTCTTATTTATTTGGGATTTTTATTAGGTTCTCTGGGTCGTTCGGTCATTCACGACAAATTCCTGGTGATGGCCATGCCCCTGGAGGCGAACCAGGTCGACCCGGATGCCATGGCGGATCTCAACGACCTCTGGCACAAGAGCCCCAAAGACAAAGTTGCCGAACACAAAATCAGATGCGGAATACTCCCCGAAACGCCCCCTGCCTCCACCAACGACACGCCCATCGAAAAGATCCTATTTAAGGTAAGGACCAGATATGTCCAAGATGGGCCTTTGGAGGGGCCCTTATTTAACCAAATCCTTTTATTATTATTTTAGATTGATGCGATGAACTCTGACCTTCGTAACGAAATCCGTAGTTTAAGGCAACTTCTGTACGTGGTCCTGGCCCTTTGCTTGGTAATGCTAACGTCGGTGCTATTGTTGGAGATGCAGCTTAACGGCACTTTAACCGGCCCTTCTACTTCTTCTTCGTACTCTCTGAACTCGTGCCCTAACCTTTCTCCTTACCATCGTCCCGTTTAGCTAATCGGCCCTTTAACGTGAAATTCTCAGTGCTTTTTAAATGGGCTTTTTTGTTTTGCAGTAAAATCGACAGACTTTTTATCAGAAATAAAATCGAACGGATCGTGATCGAAAACAGTTGTTCCACTCACTCGGCAATCGCAACAAAGGGCATTTAGGTCGTTTCGTCGAGCGGAGGGCTCGCTACGTGATTTTAAACCAACCGTAACGTACGAAAAAATTATATTGAAATAACCTAATTGTTTTACCCCCAATTAAATTAGTTAAACTTGGTGCCCTAGTTAGTACAGCCTTTTCTCAGCTTCGTCAGGCCTTGCTTAGGGGCCCTTCTTCGATATAATCGGGTCATGGGGCCAATCTTGTATTAATACAGACCTGTGCTCTGCCCAGACCCTTTTTGACTTTAATGAAGCCGTGGCTAAAGGCCCTTTACTAATTAAGCCATGTTTAGATGCCCTTTTACGCTTAATCCAGCTGTCTAGGGGCCCCTTTTGTTTTAATCCAGCTCTGCCTAGAGGCCCTTTTTGACTTTAATCAAACCCTGGCTAATGGCCCTTTAATAAGCCCTGTTTAGATGCCCTTTTACGCATAATCCAGCTCTGTCTAGAAGCCCCTTTTGATTTAATCATGCTTTACTTTACCTAGAGGCGCTTCTCGTCTTAAACTACAACGAGTAATAATATAATAGGTCCTCAAATTTTCATATAGGCCCTAAAACCCTATGTAGATATTCTACAAACCTGTTCTACCCCAGCGTTCGAATTAAGCGTTCGATTCGTTTAATAATGGACCGTATTCAGTTATTTTATTTTTGAATTTGGCGCCTTCGCATTGAATACAATCGCTAACATAATAATAAAAAGTAGGTCATCAGTCCGATTTCCATCCACACAGTTCCGGCTTCAGTTGTATCGACACTTCAAAAGGCGGTCAATAGGCTACGCCTACGGAGTCCTCGAACGGCCTTGTCACGCGACACTTCTTCATTCGCGCATGCGCGATGCTTGAATGCAGCAGGAACGTTCGAAAGACCAGAAGAAATTTGTGGTTTAGAGGATGAAAAACGGCGAGAAATTCGCTTCATAGGTGAGTGATTTACTTCAGTTAATCTTCTGATTCGTCCGTGAGCCCTTATTTATGTTAAAAATAAGAGTTTTATGCCCCTGGAAGCGTAAAAATAGGATTCCAGGCAGGTGGGTCGTGTTCTATTTTGTGTGTTCCATTTGGATGTGTTCGATTTTGTGTATGTTCCATTTGGACTTTTATAGCACTTTTTTATTCTATATATCAATTTCAAACTCATTAATTATTAAACAAAATCCTGAATATAATGTAGAAATAGGTAGGATTTTAATTCCGATTACGGCTGAGTATAATTTCCAGTCTCTCGTCGGCGAATTTTCGTTCGGCGCCCACTTGCGAAACAGCTGCTCCCATTCTAATAGTGTTGTAATTAGCCGCAAGGTCTATGAAATTAGATATACTCATTCATTATTTCGTTAGTTTATAATAGGGTAAAAGTGGTTTTAATTATATGCGGCATTATGGAAAAAAATGTTTCAAAGGACTGTGACGTTGTATGTGCGATATTTTCCGCAGTTTACTATGGGCGAGTTTACTTTAGTATTGTTACGTAATGATAAGGTTTTTTAGTGGGAATGTGATATGGTGTTAGGAGGTTTGTTAGGGTCCTAACACCTTTTAGGCCCTTTTCTTTTTCAATTAGTCATCCTCTTTCTTAGATAAGTGTTTATACAAGTATGCCTTGAACTACGCGTGCACATAGTCTGCAAGTTACAAGCTGCAACTAAGGTCAACAACTGTCTTGACAACAGTGACACCAATAACAGTAGGCCCTATAGAAGATAAAGGCATGCTATGGTATACTATGCTGGTTTTATTGACGCCTTACGGTCCTATAGATTTCTCCGGTCTCATATCCTGGGGGATTTTTCTTGACCCTATAGACTCGGGCCTTATCTTAAGCTCTAAAGATTAGTTAATGTAATGTATACATTAGTTGCGCTAACCGGAGTATGTATGTGGGTAGGTTACCGTTGAAATGGAGGCCTTATGGTCCTGTTTTAGGACACCTTGCCCGGGTTCAAGGGTACATTCCTTATCGTAGACTTTAAAGTGTGGTTAATGATACATGACGACTACGACTCAAGTGCCCTGTATGTTTTAAGGTAGAAGACCTTCAAAATGGCGAAGAGATGGAAACACCTAAGACACGATAGCCCATTCATGTTTCAAACCTCATACATATTTTGGGTACGCTAACTGTAATGTGGGACCCACAGGCGGCTGCTCCCCTCCCCCTCTGCCCTTGCCTTTTTTGTGCTGTGTCCTTTTGAAGTCCTGATAAGGGCCTTGTGAAACATCCTGCTGCCCCACTTTAACTATAAGGGCTTTCTCAAATCTGCTATGCCCCTTTGAGGTCTGCTCTCCAGGTTGATAGCGCCACCCTAATCATCTCAGTGGGTCCCTTGCGTAACTCACACACCCTCAAAATCCCGTCACTATATTTGAATATATTATCTAAAATCTAATCTAATCTGGAATAAAACTGTTTTTGTAAATGGAGTGTTTGTGCTGACTGTGGTGTAATAAATTAAATTAAACACCATTTGTTAATATAGTTAATATTGCAGGTCATTTGCTCCGCGAGGGTTATCTATAGCTTTGTTTCTTTAACGTTTTACTGTTTCCTTTTGATTGCGTAAAGGTGAGAAGGATTCGGGCGGATCGAATACTTTTGCGGTAATTTAAACTTTGAAATATGGCCAACAGTTTGAGACACATCGCCACCGAACCGGCAAACCTCAACCACAAAATAGCAAACCCCGAAAGGAAACAAAGAACACGATCGCATCTTCACACCTCGGATTCTGTAAGTATGTTTCCTACTTTTCAAGTTGTTCGAATATTTAGTTTTAAACCTTTCCCAGCTTAAAAATCAAAAACAAAATCACTTGGGTCCCTACTTTGCGAGGCTTGATTTGCTTAGGTCCCTACTATTGGCGAAAACACAAAACAGGCTTCGCAATAAAAACGGCCATAATTTTGAAAATTCGGCTTTCGTAAGTCGCCGCACTACGATTGAAGAGTGCGAATCTATGACTAAGTCGCTATCTATGACTTAGTAGGAATGTTCTCCTGAAATTGGGTACGACTCTCCTGCCATATGGCATTTATTTGCTGACTGTAGGTTACTGGGTTGAATACAGATGACTGAAATAGCACTGTGGAAATACGCTTAAAATAATCATAACTGACAACACGATGACTGTCCCAAAGTATCCACATTTTACGGTAATTTTAAAAATATTAATTCTCTGTATGTACAAGGTTTCCTGTTTTTCATAAAAATGTTGTTTGTGCGTTATTTCCACCTTCATCCTGTTTGCCGGTTTTACCAGTAATGAACTCGTTAATCATTAATTAATCGAGTCGTTAATCGTGTCTCTCATCTGGTTACATTTTAGGATCTCAGCATCGACACCGCCAGTTTGTCTCAGGAATCTCAGGCGGATAAAGCGCAATACAAGTTGAATCCGAGTCCGCAAGCTCAGTCTTCGAGACAACTTAAAAGCCTGAAAGCGGATTGGGAAATTTTGGAGGGATTAAAAGAGGGACAGAGATGCGATGAAAAACCCGAAAAACAGGAAGGATATCTGCTAAAAAGGAGAAAATGGCCCATGAAAGGATGGCACAAGGTATGGGACGAGTTTACAAACTTGTTGGGTTTAAACGAGGATTTCTGGAGTAGCTAAACAAAGTGTTTATTTTCCGTACAGAGATATTTCGTTTTGGAGAATGGTATCCTGACTTATGCTAAAACCGTAACCGATATGAGCAAAGGGAAGTTACACGGCGAAGTGGATGTCGGGCTGTCTGTGATCTCTACGAAACTACGCGGCAGGCGAGTCGACATCGATGCCGAAGAATCGATTTATCATTTAAAGGTACGAAATTAGTAATACCATATCGGTTATTGTCGTTACGATGCCCGGATTTCGGGGCTTGATGGGTCGGTGAAAATTCGTTTAATTAGAACCCAATTTGCCCAAAGTTTTGATTCCCAAATATGAAAGGACAGTTTGTCAAAAACATACTTTTTTTTTCTCTCGACTTGTTGCCGTAAAGTGTTTTTGAAAATGTGAGCTTTACGATTATCTTTTTTTAAGGTGAAGGCGAGAGACACGTTTCCAGTTTGGATTAAACACCTGAAACATCATCGCCTTTGGAGACAGCACGAGATCGCTTTCGGAAGAATAGACTCGAAACTCGCTTCTCCCGTTGCGGAGACCATTCATCAGTTGTCTCCGGGTGAGAAAGTAGCGAATGGTCCTCTTGATCCTCATGGCCCCTATATCCCTTATACGTGCTTTTACTACTCTCCCTGGCGGTTGACTCGTTGATCCTCGATGGGTACATATTCTACCGATCGGCGGTTGACACGTTGATCCGCCGATCGGTACACTGATTGTGGCGTCGCTAACTCGATCCGATATCCCTCTTATTTTCAGTTCATCATTCGTTTTACGGGAACGGCAACGGACATCCGTTAAGAAGCCAAAGCTTCCTTTGCCAACAGCGTGTCACGGCATGGCTCGCGGAATCTTCCGTTATGGATAAATTCAACAAAGGTGATTATGTCCGCTTAATCCAACGCATCGGTTTTACGGATCCGAAGGTGGATCGCTAACGGTTTCTCTAACGCTTCCAGAATTCTCTCAGGCTCAAGAGGGAATATTTAATCTGGGGACGCTTTTGGAACAACTGGACGACGTTTTCGGGAGCAGCAACTCCGACGTTAGGGTTCCGGTAAGATAAGCGTCCGTTAACGGATAAAGGAAGTGTAAGGATTTGGGTAACGTTAGACGAAGTTCCCAGTTAAGAAGTTGTTCGAGGGAAGCTATACGGTAGAATCTGCCCTAGAGTAACTCTCGAGAGTAGCAATGGCCAATTGTCGAGCATCTCGTCAAGAATGCTTTCGCGAGAGCGCTCTTGATAAAGTGTGAACGTGAATAGACATGCTACATTTTTGTTGTAACTCTCGACAGCTACTCTCAAAATTCTAACACTCGTATTAGTCTGCGAGCTGCTATCAGAGAGTACAGAGTTCGTACAGCCGCTAGCGATAAAACTTGAACAAGACAGCTCTCTGGCAGTGGCGCACGGTTACTCTCAGAAGGGCCAATTGGCGAGAACTGCTATAAAGAGCATCTCGAGAGTTTCCACGCTAGGATTTTACTCTCGTATTTGTTTAGTTTTATCGCCGTATCGTTAGATCGCTACACGGATTGCGACTCGAAAACTTCTTACTGGGGAACTTCTTAAGCGGGCTCTTACCATATTTGCATTTAGTTGCCGTACACCTTGGGGCCCCGGTCGTTTCCACTTAATGCCCTTGGGTTAATTTGTTTCGGTCCAGGTCGCAACGTCTGCCAATAGCATGAAACGAGATAGGAAAAGGTTCCTTCTGAAGCGTAAGAAAAACAAGGGAATTATCGCCTCGGCCGCCGACTTGAGCACTCTCAAGTCGAAAACTTTGGACCTTCCGATTCACAAAGTCGAGCGCACCAAATTGTCTATGCAACACGGCCTTCATAAACTCGGCGGTGCTTCGGTTCGTTGATATTATCGAATCATCGTTTTTCCGTAACCGCAACCAACGCACCTCCGTTTTAGTCGTTTCATTTCGGTTATTTTGTGGTTTTTAAGCATCGTGTTTCGCACTTGCGATTATTTTTATACTCGTCGTTTAGTTTTATTTTCGGTTGGCCCTTACCTCCGTTATTGCACTATTTCGGTTATTTTGTTTTGTGATTTTTAGCGTTATGTTCCGCACTCTCGGTTATTTTGTCCGCACGTGGATTAACAGTTTCCTTTTCTTGCTTTTGTTTTCAGTCGTCCACATCGCTTAACATCCAGGAGTTGGCGCCGTTAAGCACTTCTAATCCAAATTTACCAAATTTGTGCAGCAGTAATTCGAACGTCGGATTAACAGCCGAATCCGATAACCACATCGCTCACGGCAACCGTGAGAAAATCGTTCGGGAAAATTTTATCGTTACTGCCAAAGAAAGTAAGCATTTAGTCAAGTCTCGCTTCTCTTTGCGAATAAGTTAGCGTAAATTGTGAATACTTTGGTCCAGATGCTGGTGCTGGCTCCCATATTTCGACCACCGCATCGTGTGGAGTAAGGGCGTTAACACCCTCGTCTCAAAGTATCCACATTTTACGGTGTTTTTAACGGTTTAAATGTTGCCAAAGTACTAATTCGTGTTTTCGTTTTCAGCTTTGTCGAATCTTCGTAGTTTGTCTCGTCAGATGCAGTCGGAGAAAGAGCGACTGAAGCAAGCTTTGGACTTTGAAAACTTGTCTTCGAACAATAACAACGGTTCGAACGTGTTGACATCCAACCTGCGATCGACTTTGAATCAAGTAAGGCAGTTACGAACCGCTCCGTTTTGGTTTTTCCTTTATAGATTCCTCCTGTCGAACATTTATTTTCACTTTTTTTAAAACCCCCAAAATCTCGAATATGGATTCTCGTACTTTAGAAACTACGCTGCGACTAAGCTTCTAAAATCCGCATATTTCTCACCGTGTTTTAGCAATAATCCGAAACTTTCGTAATTCTTGTTTGGTTCAGGCGTTGCAACAAAATGCCGAACTTAGGTCGAGGTTGAACAAAATTCACGCTGAGTCGGACGTGAGCGATTGCTCGGTAACTCCCGACTCGGTAAGTTGGGCACAGTTTTTATTCCCGGATGCGTTTTGTCGAGATTTTTGTTTTTGTTCGGCAACCGATACGTTTGCACGATTGCCCGTTAACCGGATGCCGCACGTGACTTCTTTTTGCATGACACGGATCGATCGTTACTTCGGGAATGCCGCCGTGTAGCACGAATAGACCTTTTATCCTTCTAACGAACGGTTACGGATTTCCCCCGCTAGTTGCACGAATAGTTTGGACGTTTTTCATATTTTTTTTGCATCCGATTATTTTGATGGCGGGCGCTTGCCTTAACCTCTGGTTATATCTTTAAAGCTGCGTGTGGTTCGCCGCCCTTCCGTGTCTTGCGAAAGTTCTCTATCCATCACGGAGTATTTCGACGCCGCGGAATACATATCCGGCTCGTCTTCGGAGGTGAGATTTTCTTTTAAGCTTGGCCAGACTTGACGGATCCAGTCTGTCTAAATTAACGTATGGTTCGTTTCTCCCGTTTGAACTCAGGGTTCGATAACCGACGACGAGGATGAAGGAAGTTTCACCAGCGATAACTCCGAAACCGGAACCGATTGCACTCCGGCGCCTAGCGGTTAGTAGACCCTCGATGGACCTTAAATGACCATGCACGAATCTTGGGTCATCCAAAAGCTAAGCTCGTTGCATCTATTTCAGTTTTCGATTGTAAAAACTCCGTGATTTGCACCACGGGCCGAAGAACCGAACTTCCCGTTCCGAAACCGGACACGGGCGATTTGAACCTGTGGAATCTTTTGTGTCGGAACATCGGCAAGGATTTGAGCAAGATAAGCATGCCGGTCACGTTGAACGAACCGCTAAACACGCTTCAGGTTGGACCGCCGTCGCATTTTTTTTTTTTTTTGCCGAACGTTCTTTCGATTCTAAATCCGGCTTTTTTTTATTCCGAAACAGAGGTTGTGCGAAGAGCTGGAATACAGCGACATCTTAGATAAAGCCGCGGAAACGGAGGATCCGTACGAGAGAATGGTTCTCGTGGCCGCTTTCGCGGTTTCCGCTTACGGATCCTCGAACTCTCGAGCCGGACACAAACCGTTCAACCCTCTGCTCGGAGAGACCTACGAATGTATTCGCGAAGACAGAGGATTCAGATTTGTGTCGGAGCAAGTGAGTGTCGGAACCACCAACGGTCTGTGGAAAATCTGAGAATGTGGTTTTGATGTCTAAAACATTTACAGGTTTCGCATCATCCTCCCATTTCCACTTGCCACGCGGAATCCAAGAATTTCATTTTCTGGCAAGGTATGAATTTGTTACGGAACCACGTAAAATGTAGACGCTTCGGAACAAAGGTTAACTTTGGGCCAGTCATCGGTTTGCCAGTTTTGGACGATTTAAGCATCTTCATGGTTATGATACCCCCGTAAAGTGGGGAACTGAGCACAGGAAGCCTTGTAAATTAGGGACCTAAGCAAAGAAAGTCTGCAAAGTAGGGACCTGAACAAAGGAAGCCTTGTAAATTAGGGACCTAAGCAAAGGAAGATTCGCAAAGTAGGGACCTGAGCAAAGAA
>JAQGAE010005415.1:0-11279 GCA_034696685.1 Julus scandinavius
GCCTAATTTGAGATTTTCACCAAAAATCGATTTTTCCTTCTGCAGCTTTGCTCGACTTTCATGCATGTAGAAATTTAGCAATGCACGACACACATGCATGCATGAAGGAATGGAGATGGTGGCCAATCTACGCAGGTCGCACTGTCAACGCCACAAACAAGGACCTCAAATTGGGATTTTATCAAAACACAATTTTACACGTTAATATATACATGTCCAATTGTCACGTATAGAACACGTGTTTCAATGCCCGTGGAGTTTCAAATTGTGTTTTACATATGGTTTTCAAACACAAAACATGTATAATTTCATTAAAATGTCAATTTTTTAATTTGACTATACACATAATCGCTTCAAAGCACCTGTTTTGAAACACTCGTATACATGTAAAATTGTAACACAGAACACGTGTTTAGAATGCGTTTCATGTTTCAATGTCCATGAAGTTTCAAATTGGGTTTTATACATGTTAACATCTGCATGTTTTCAAACACAAATATGTTTGTAAAATTTCATAATTTGAAAAACAACACGACTAAAACACAATTTTACATGTTAATGCACGACAAATTGCCACGTGCACACGTGTTTAGAATACGTTTCATGTTTCAATGTCCATGGAGTTTCAAATTGGGTTTTATACATGTTAACACCTGCGTGTTTTCAAACACAAATATGTTTGTAAAATTTCATAATTTGAAAAACATAACACGATTAAAACACAATTTGACATGTTAATGCATGACAAATTGCCACGTGCACACGTGTTTAGAATATGTTTCATGTTTCAATGTCCGTGAAGTTTCAAATTGTGTTTTATACATGCTGACACCTGTTTTGAAACATTGCAATACACGTGAAGTTTGGCATTTATGCAAGTTCCCCATTGACAAATTTGGGAACAGGAGTCGTATATAATCATGATCTCAGATAACGCTTGAGATCAATCTCAGGAATTTCAATATCTCAGAAATTTTCGTACATTGTTTTAAAACAAATGTCAAAATATTCAAAACTTTACATGTTCTAATTATATATGTGCTATCGTTATCTGAGATTTATTGCAGATAATATAGATGTCAAAATATTTAAAGTTATATATGTATATAGTAACAACAAAAAGTGCGTTGAACTATATAATAGAACTCTATTCGTATTTTTTGAAAATTATGTATATACGGATAAAATAATTAAGATGTCAATCAAATTAATATGCATGACGAAATCTTAAAAACAAACCAAAACAAAATGTATACAAAAAAATGCATCTTGACTCACGTATACAAGCTAAATTTACGCGAATTTACTGCAGATACAATCATTTCAGACAACTTTTTATTCCAGACAGAATATTTCAAATGGAACAAATTCATGCAGACAGAACATATTTTCAGACACATCTTTCAGATGAAATTCCAAATAGAACACCTATTGGCAGACAGAACAACATTCTATAGACGGAACTATTTTTTTTTCAGACAGAATATTTCAAATGGAACAAATCCATGCAGACAGAACCGTTTTTTCAAGACAGAACATTCCGAATAGAGCAAGTCCATGTAGACAGAATTATATTTCTTTTCCCAGACAAAATATGAAATGGAACAAATTCAGGCAGACAGATAACTAAATTCTAAACAGAATTATATATTTTTTTGTTTCCAGACATAATATTAAAAATATAGAAAACAAGTATGGGCAGACAGAACTTTCAGAGGAAATTCCATGCGGACAGAACAGTTTTTTTCCAGACAGAATATTTCGAATAGTATACAAATCCATGGGCAGACAGAACTAAATTCTAGACTGAACTATTTTTTTTTCCAGACAGAATAACTAAAATATAGAAAACAACTATGGGCAGACAGAACTTTCAGAGGAAATTCCATGCAGACAGAATAGTTATTTCAGATAGAATATTTCGAATAGAGCAAATCGATGGGATGACAAACTAAATTCTACAGACGGAACTAGTTTTTTTTCCAGACAGAATATTCAAAATATGGGCAGACAGAACACATTTCTAGACGGAACTATTTTTTTCCAGACAGAATATTCAAAATAGAACCAACCCAGGGGCAGACAGAACTATAGTTTTTTTCTTCCAGATAGAATATTGCAAAGATGGTCAGATAGAACTATTTGTTTTCAAGACAGATTACTTCAAATGTAGAACAAATCCATGCAGACAGAACTATAAATTCCTATTCAGAAGTATATTGACATTTTTTCCGAACTTTCAAATATAATTCCAGACAGAACAATGTAAGCCATATTTACGCAGACAGAACACCTATCAGAGAGAACCATTTAATAAAGAAGGAACCATTTGAGAGAGAAAAAGAAGAAAACAAAAAGCCAATCTGAATATTTTCCCCTCCATTGAATTGATAAAAAATAAGCCTTAATGAAATGCGTGAATCATAAATAGAGATAGCAAAAGCAGGCGTATTAAAAAAGTATAATCCGAGTGTAGATTGTGAATATGAATGCGCAGATTAACCGCAATGTGAGTCAACCGGGGAGTGTGAGGTCATGACCCAACACGACCTTCGATTTCCCCCTTTTGGCGACAGATGGCGCCTTGGTGGCAATGGTCTCTCGGGATATATATATGGCCCCATGCGCGAATAATGCATTAATTCCACGTTTAAAACGTGACAAATGTGGCTGGGGTGACCTCGTGACCCCCCCTTCCTTCAACCCCCTCACCTCATCCTCCGGGCAACACACCCCTCTCCCTCCACGGAACTTAACGATGCTTGGTTTGCGTTACCAAACCGATTAACGTCGTTCATTGTCACGCATTGTCTCAAATTATACTCCCAATTTATAAAATTAGTATTTTTCAAAAAAAAAAAAAAATAATGTTCATATAAAAACAAGCGTGAAATTTAATCATAAATATGTCATTTAAAAAATTTTTAATTTAAAATTAATAGTTGTATAAAAATATTAATTTTGTATACGTTATTTTATACACTTTTTATCGTGTATACATGTATAATTGTGTAATATGTATATATGCATGAATATATACTCATAAAAATTAGGATTGAAATTATATACATCGGAGAAAGAAAATCGTTCTATAAATTATATAATTTTAGATAATTCCTGTAATTTTATACTGGTATTATGGGGAAAATAATCACCTACTGTATAATTATAATTATACCAGTATTTCGTGTGTATACTTTGTAATTAAATTATATATTATTATATAATAATAAAAATTTAAAATTTGATAAAAAAAACAAATCAAATTTTATATTAAATATCTTTCTCGGAATGTCCTATTTTATTTAAATTAGCGGAAAAAAACAAAAAAAAAAAACAACGTTCTAATTTAAATCCTTCGTTCTGATTTGCCAACGGAGCGTTCCATTCCACGTTCTAATTTCTACCCAGCTGTGATTCGTTCAAAAAGAACGCGCGTGCTTCTAAACCGACCGATTGGGAACATTCTTTCAAATTATTCTTAAAAATGCAACCAATCAGGAGCAAATAACGTGTTCTTAAAATTTCTTGGTATATACAGACATGTCACAAAAGTTCGAAAAGTGTAATTTTACATAAAAATATATCCTATTTTATTTAAATTAGCGGGGGGGAAAAAACAAAAAAAAATAACAACGTTCTAATTTAATCCTTCGTTCTGATTTGCCAACGGAGCGTTCCATTCCACGTTCTAATTTCTACCCAGCTGTGATTCGCTCAAAAAGAACGCGCGTGCTTCTAAACCGACCGATTGGGAATATTCTTTCAAATTATTCTTAAAAATGCGACCAATCGGAAGCAAATAAAGCGTTCTTAAAATTCCTTGGTATATACAGACATGTCACAAAAGTTCGTAAAGTGTAATTTTACATAAAAATATACTAAAAAGACATTTTTAACGGGGTTTTTTTAAAAACATTTTTGTAGATCGTTGCGGTGCAGAGGCCTCTTGCCGCAAAGATGACGATCAACTATCGTCTTCAAAACGCCGCAGGACGAGAACCAATTTCAACGCTTGGCAACAAGAGGAATTGGAAAGGGCCTTTGAGGCCAGTCACTATCCGGATGTATTCATGAGGGAGGCCCTAGCCATGAGGCTCGACCTTATCGAATCGAGGGTTCAGGTAAATCCACAAAATTTCATCTTTATGTTTTTATTGAAAACCTATCGATTGTGCATGCGCCTTCACAATTTTAGCGCCATTTTGTGTGCCGCAAGTTGGAAAACACTCATATTATCCATTTATGCGTGACAAAATGTGCATATTCCAAGTATAAATTAGGGGATTATAGACAATAATATGCGTCCATATCTGGCAATAATATGCTCGATATTATGCCTTAAAATGATATTTACACGTACAATGTTTTCCATGTATACAGTTTGGAAACATGTTCAATACGATATGATCCATATCTCGTTTTTGGGGCCCTTTCAAACCTGCAATAGTGGGTCTTGAGCCTCTTTGACCCCCCCCCCCCTTGATCCATCTCTGGTCAAGGGACAAGATAAACACATAAACTGACTTATTCAGAACCAAGTTTGAAAACTTCACGTATATAATATATATATACTCACCTTTTCGTTTCCAAAACTGATGTTTCCTCGAAAAATTTGGATGCCCTTTGACCCGTGTTTAGGACCCGTCGAGGCCCATTGATGAACGTGGGAAATGTCGAAATTGATGTTCGATGACTTCCTTTGAAAAAACAAAAAAAGAATGTCGGAAATCCGTTTATGTACGAAACGCACGCAAACATTTCCACGTGAAGGAACATTAGACCATGAAACCTTCTTCAAATTATCACGTTCAATTTGTACATGTTGAAAAGTTTACATTGATATCCGTACTGATAACATCCTGTATAACGGACGTCGAAAAAGGCATTAAATCAATACTTCAAACTCAAAATTCATTCAGAGTTTGAGGAAACAATGTTTTCGATTCATTGTTTCCTCAAACTCTGTCGTTGAATTAAAACTATGTTTGCCCCATAAAACACGAGTTAAAAGTTCAAAACTTTGTTGCCTATCAATCCTATTATAAACTCGTACTCAGATGCTAGGCGCAGAGTGGCACATCCCTATTTATTGGCTATATTTGAGGCCCAAAGGATGGCATAATTATACTTGTTGGCCATACTTGAGGTAAATAGATTAAAAAATAAGAAATTGTCTAATAAATTCTTATATGCTAGGCACAGAATGGCACAACACTATTTATTGGCTATATTTGAGGCCCAAAGGGTGGCACAATTATACTTGTTGGCCATATTTGAGGTAAATAGATTAAAAAATAAGAAACTATCTAATAAATTCTTATATGCTAGGCACAGAATGGCACAACACTGTTTATTGGCTATATTTGAGGCCCAAAAGGTGGCACAATTATACTTGTTGGCCATATTTGAGGTAAATTTATTAAAAAATAAGAAATTATCTAATAAATTCTTATATGCTAGGCACAGAATGGCACAACACTGTTTATTGGCTATATTTGAGGCCAAAAAGGGTGGCACAATTATACTTGTTGGCCATATTTGAGGTAAATAGATTAAAAAATAAGAAATTATCTAATAAATTCTTATATGCTAGGCACAGAATGGCACACCAGTGCTTATTGGCCATATCTGAGGTGCTCGGTTTGACACAATTCTGCTTATTGGCTGTATTTGAAACCCTCAGTTTGATGTATTTATTTGGTAATTTTGTAATATTATCTAATAAATACTTAGATGCTAGTCACAGATTGACACAATTCTGCATATTGGCCATATTTGAGGCGCTCAGTTTGATCAATTCGATAATCACTTACTATTAGCTAATAAATGCTTAGATGCTAGTCACAGAGCGGCGCAATTTATCTAGTTGGCCATTTTCGAGGCTCGGCTTGAAAAGAGATGAAGAAATTATCTAACAAATGCTCAGATGCAAGGCGCAGAGTGGCACAATTCTGCTTATTGGTCATAGCTTATTGGCCGTTCGTTCGAAAATATTAAGAATTGATCTAATAAATACTTAGATGCTAAGCACAAATCTACGTATTGCCCATATTTAAGGCGCTTCCGTCGAAAATGTTAAGAATTTATCTAATATACTCGTATGCTAAACCCTGAGTGGCACCATTGATCTAGTTGGCCGTATTGGAAGCCCTAAGTTTGAAAAGTATAAAAGATAATATTTATACGATCAGTCCCCACGCGTCCATCCAATAAAGATGACCAGTAGAATTTCGTTGGCGCCCCCAGGCGGTCCTTAGGTCCCTGGGGTCCCTAAGCATAGGCCTGAGATGCCCATTGGTCAATACCCCCCTCAATATTATTCCCGTTTTGAAAAGTGGCAATTGGCTTATCAGCAGCGTTCTTTTAAATGACCCAATGCATGTGTTGGCTCGTGTCCATCGCTCTCTCTTAACCCCCTTCATCATCCCCCTCCCCCTGCGGCCCCTCGTAGTGGTCCCCTGGCGGCCTTTGGCCATATAGATATCCCAGTGTCCGAATCTCGTAATACTAAATAATGGGTCAAAGTGTTTCATTGTGGCCGAAGTCAAAATCCAAAAGATTATTTTTAAGGGGGTCGACAAAAGAAAAAGACCCATATAGATATATCTTGACCATCTTGACCACCATCATCATCATCATCCTCCTCCTCCTTCTTCTTCTTCGTCTGAAGATAAGGACCCCTTTTTATGGTCATTCGGTCGAATCTTCCAATGAGATCACGAGGGGTTAAGACACACACCAAGTCTTATTGGTCAAGATGACCGACGATGACCCTGACAAAGGGCCAACACACTCTGGGGTCAAAGGTGAAACTAGAGTCCGAAATGATGAACACCAACATGCATCCAAGATGTGAAACATTTTAGACTTAGACCTCTCAAATATATGGCAAACAGCATCAATTGTGCCACTCTGCGCTTAGCACATACAGGTATTTTTATTAAATATTACTTTAAAGCGGAGGGCTTCAAATATGGCCAATTAACACTGGTGTGCCATTCTTTGTCTAACATCGAAGAATACTTTAAGAAAATGACGTCATCTTTTACTCATTTCAGGATTCTGTTATGATATGACGTCATTAATGAAGGAATGTTGAAATGTATTTGGATACGAGTTTAGGTTTATTGTATTAAAAACATGACGTCATTGTATTAAAAACATGACGTCATGTTTCCCAAAATGTTACGTTTTTGTAAAAGCTAATGTAAATGACTTCAAATTTCTCTTAACTATATATGACGTCACGTTTCTCCAAAGTTATGACGTCACATTCTTCCAACTATACCGTAT
The DNA here is from genome assembly GCA_034696685.1 of Julus scandinavius. Taxonomy (NCBI): domain Eukaryota; kingdom Metazoa; phylum Arthropoda; class Diplopoda; order Julida; family Julidae; genus Julus; species Julus scandinavius. Next base: position 7,297 of record JAQGAE010005415.1, read on the forward strand.
TTTGGGGGTGATAAAATGACGCAATTTGTCATCGAAATTGTACAGAATGTAATAAAATATGACGTCACGTTTCCTCAACAGTGACGTCACGTTTCGTTAGTTATACACATGTCATATGTGTATTTGGAGCAATAATCATGACGTCATTTAGGATAAATATAATTCAATTATATATGGCGTCATGTTTCTTTAACTACATATGACGTCATATTTCGTTACTGATTCGTCACTGATGACGACATGTTTCTCCAACTATATATGACGTCATATTTCGTTAGTTGCACACATATGAAGTAGTCTGGACGTCATTTCGGACAAATAACACAATATATATGACGTCACATTTCTCTTAATAATATGCAGTCATGTTTCTCCAACTATATATGACGTCATATTTTATTACTTATACACGGATGAAGCGTGATCATGACGTCATTTCAGGAAAAAAATAAAATATACGACGTCACCTTTCTCTTATTAATATGCAGTCATGTTTCGTTGCCTATATATATATATGACGTCATGTTTCTCCAGCTATGTATGACGTCATTTTTCGTTAATTATACACATAGTCTGGACGCCATTTCGGACAAATATAGACTAACACAATATATATGACGTCATATATGACCAACTATGCCTTCTTTTGGGCGTGGGGGAGGGGATTGATAAAATGACGTCATGGCAGGTGGCCCCAGGTGTTCAGGGCGCCCCCTATGTCAACATGACGCACTATAGGTATATCTATATATATATATATATATATTTGATGCGTTCCATATACAAGTCTAGCTTAAACATAACTTAAGGTTGGCGGTCGTTCCGCGATATAGCTTTTGATTAGAGTCTTATTCCCCTAGGGCCCTTTTACCTCGTTTTCAGCCTTTTTTTTTTCTTTATCCCCCTCTTTTTTTTCTGCTTGGTCTGTCGTTTTTCCGTCTTGTGCCTATTAGGCATATATATATATACGAATAGGCCTAATGCGTGCGGTATGTTCCATATCTAAATAAGCCTACTTTCGTATATATTTAGCAATTAATGCATCGAACCGAAAATCTGCATCGGATTTAGGGCCCCAAAAAAAAAAATCGATGAGAAATCGAAAATGAATTAGGCTTATATATCCCCCCCTCTCCTCCCCTTGCACGCGGCTGACCTTTAACCTTTATCGCGGTTAATACACACACTTCGATTGTATAAACATTCGCGTAATACGAAAAATAGGGTCCATGAAGGGGGGGGGGTGCTTTTTAGAACCACCTGCAAAAGTCATGTATACTCGTTATTAAGTGCTGTAAACCTCTGTTTAGGTGCACGCTATAAAGAACCTTATAAAAGGTTCACCAAATCCTACACTAATTCGTTATTATATATATATATATATCAGTATAATTATACTTTGTTCCACACATGTGGTATAATGTTTTGACAACATCCTGACTTTTGAGCACGTGTGTATATAGAAAAGCAGCGAATTAAGTGCCCTTAGGCCCCGCTCGTTAAGGACACACGCAAAAGCCTCCGAAATCTGTTTTTAAAGTGAAAAAATATGAAAAAAGTTGACGTGAAAATTAGGCGTTTCAAATGAAAAACAATCAGTTAAAGGAAACGCATCAACTGGTAAGGGCACGTCCATCAAAGGGCGGGAACAAAACGTCAACGAAAACACGAAAAGAGAGACCCTTTTATATAAAAAAACGAACGCTTTCTTAGGGCATTTGGACGCCACAACACAAAATCACTGTTATTAACGTCTTACGTTGCATTCCAACGCCAGGGGGAAGTTAAAAACACAATTTTACGAGGGGTAAATTACAAGTTATCGAATTAGCGGCGGAAGGCAGCACGAGTCCCTGTCACAAAGGTACAATTGGACCTTCGCACCCCCCTGCTACAGGGGGTTGTGTTGGAATGGCGTTAAATCCATTCTGAATCCTGATTGAGACTATTGGCATATGGAAACAAAATAACAAAATGTTTGTAACTTGGAAGGTATACCTTGGAAGGTACCTTGGAGGTTGTACCTTCGAACTTAGGGCAATTTTATATAGCGTAAAACGTTTGTATCTTTTAAGGAACAAGTAAAGGAAGTAAGTTGCCCTTTACCCAGAATCCCTTGCGCGTTACAATTCTTCCTGCTGGTGCCTGTTCGAGGAGGATTCCGCTGTTAAAATCATGCAATTATTAAAAAAACACCAAAAAGAATTGCATATATAATTTACACATTTTTTAATTTTATAAATGAACATATTTACATCGTATTTATACATATGGCCCATACAAATTATCCCATACACTTTTTGTGAATCAGTTTTGTATTTCGCCATTTTGAAGTGATCGACGATTTTTTGTGGGAAGAAAAACAGATCCCGGGGAAGACTCATAAGGGACTTCCCAGAGCGTTCAGGGAAGTGGTTAGTGATTGATAGGGAAGAGGAGTTATACCTTCTTGGTAGACACAGGAAGTCAAGTAACACTTGTGTGGAGAAAGTGTGAATGGCGGGTTTGTGTGTTTCATGTTGCCTTCAGTGGAGACCAAAAGATCCAAACTTATGTAAGCTGAGTCGGATTCCAGTCAGATGTAAACTGAGTCAGATTCCAGTCAGATGAAAACTGCAGAAAGATATATGTAAATGTTAGATCCAAACTGCTGCCAACTGAAATAGACAAACTTGTGGAAAGCGCATTAAGTACAAACTGCCATTATGAAACACATCTAAAATGTTTGAGTTTTATAAACGAGCCAGATCCAATTAACCTTCTCTATAAGCTGCGTAATTACGTCCATATCTGAACTGCTGACAACTGAATCAAAAGAAAGATCTGTCTTGTAAATGTAGAAGCGTGCCCAGGCAGGGGGCGCCCCCTGGTGCGCATTTTTTGGCAATCTCATTACAAGGGCCTTCACACACGCATACATATACGTTGTATACATAAACACCTGCATCTTTTTTTATATTTGTTTAAAATTGGTCGATTATTATTAAAGTGGAAATGCCATTATTGACAAGAATAAAAGAGGAGGGGGAAATAATTGGACGGTTTGCGGTGAACGGGAGCCCCCAAAAAGGCATCGCGCATAAAGTAAATAGGGTTATACACGAGAGAGAGAGGGATGAAGGGTACGTGCATGGGGGGGGGTGTATACGTGGTGGGGGTGAGACAAACACAATGGGGAAAATGGGCATTTAGCGGCCCAAAACAACGAAAAACAACAACAAAAGCAAACGAAAAAAACCCATTTCAAATGCATTAGATGGAGAAAAAAAAATGCCTAAATATCGAGCGCTTTTTCATGGGACCATTGTTAGAATATCAAAAGTGTCCAGGGGGCGTGGATAACAAAAGGACCTCGTGTATACATTGTGCAATAATAACGATGAAACATTTTAATGATTGAGGACAAGTTTTGGGAGTCAGATTTTCTATATGTATATTGTAGTGATTTTGTAGGTGTTCCGCGGCACACTAATCCACCTATAGGACCTTATGGATCAAGGACCTAGGTATAAAGGAACCAAATACATATAGGGATCAAGGGTCCTCAAGTCACCGCTTCTTTATATAAGTTGGAATGTCTGTTGTTCGAATTTTGCCGTTCTATTCAGAATCCGTCAATGGAAACAGTTTGGAACAAGTGCGGGACGCGTTCGATTTCTCTGGTTTGCTCTCGAGCTATTCACGTTCGATGATATTCGAACATTCGAATGATTAGAAATAATTTTTTTTTTTTAAATCTCGCGCGCCAAATTGGAATTCCGCGCGTGCACGACTTTCGATTCCGAATCACGCCGCCAATGGAATGAGGTTTGGCACGCGCGCTAAGCGATCGATTTCTGTTATTGGCACGTCGTGGAATTTGTCGTCCAATCAAGTTTCTTAGATTCAGTTTATAAATGTATAGAATTTTTTTTGGTACTATGAAGTTATCGGGCCTCAATTTACAGAGGCTATGTATACAATGTCAGATCGGATCCATCATA